>LZPO01044716.1:90802-101242 GCA_001675575.1 Neotoma lepida
CCAAAAAAAAAAAACAAAAAACAAAAAAACAAAACCAAAAAAACAAAAAAACAACTAGGGCATTGAGCCTGATTTTATTTGTTTATTTATTTGTTAACATAGCATTTTGCTATGTAGGCCTGATTGGCTTGGTGCTCGATAGGTAGACCAGATTGACTTTAAAGTTCTAATAGTCTATTTGCTTCAGGCTTCTGAGTGTTATAATTACCAGTTTGTGCCACTGTGCCTGGCTTAAGCCTGATTTTATGAAATAATGCTACCTACTGTACTGTAGGGCACAAGGGCAGTCTGGTTTAGATCATTGAGATTGAAGTGTTTATAGACTATCAAGAGAGCATGCTAAGTGGGACTGTGATGAGAATAGAGAAGAAAGCTCAGATGTTTATGGCCAGAAAACAAAAGTTGATTCTCAAAGTAGTCAAGAGTTTATAGAAGAGAAGAGTCACTGGGGACCCTCAACTCTAATGTTTTAACTTTTTGTTTAAAAAGCAAAAGAAGGAAGACAAAGATTTTTTTTTTAAATTTTATTTTGAGTGTTTTGCTTGCATGTATATTATGTGTACCATATGTATGTACAACATGTATGTACAACATGTGTGTGCCAGCTGCTTACAGAAACCAGAAGAGGATGTCAGATCCCCTGGAACTGAAATTAGGGATGGTTTTGAGCCACTGTGTAGCTGCTGGGAACCAAACCCCAGTCCTCCACAAGAACAGCAACTGCTTTTAACCACTGAGCTATCTCTACAGTCCCAAGAAAAAACTCTTAAAGGATATACTGTAGTATCTCAGAAATCAAGGAATTGAAGAGAGAGAGAGAAGGGAGGAATAGAAATACCCATTTCTGTCCCCAAGTATAAAAAGACTTTTCATTTTTTTCTCCACCTGATTAGATACATGGGTAGTAAAATGAGAAATTAGTTTAGCTACTAAATTTGTACCTTATGTTACTTCTCATGTCATCATTGTGACAGTATGCCCAATAGAAATATCTTGAAGAGGAAGAATTGGTTAGGCTCTTGGTTTTAGAGATATCAATGAAGTTTGGTGAGGAGTGTGTAGCAGAGAAGAGCCTTTTGCATCATAGCTGATGGGAATCAGAAAAAGAACTGCTGGTGTTCAGCTGGCTTTCTCACTTTCTCCTTTTATTCTCTCTGGGCCACCATCCCAGAGGATGGACAGTGAGCTTTGAGGTTTCAAAAGATGCAGGTGATTCCCAGTGCTCTCTCTATGCCTCATGGTTATGGATTAAGATGGGAGCTCCCAGATGTTCCTTCTCTCCACCATCATGGACTCCAATGCTCTGAAACCATAAGCCAAATTACACTCCTTAATTAATTAATTAATTAAAAATTTGGTTTTTCAAGACAGGGTCTCTCTGCAGCCATGGCTGTTCTGGAACTCACTTTGTAGACCAGGCTGGCCTAGAACTCACAGAGATTTGCCTGCCTCTGACCCCCCAAGTACTGGAATTAAAGGTGTGTGACACACACTGTCCAGCTAAACTCTTTCTTTTATCAGTTGCCTTGGTCATGGTGTTTTTTCACAGCAATAGAAAATAACTAAGGCAGACATTTTGAGTATTTATATTTTATTCCTTTTGTACTTCTGCTCAGTAATCCAGTAGTAGCAAATAAACAGGATTACTTAAGTGGAAGCAAGTCAGAGGCCCCTGCCTTTTACCTCCAGAACCTAATAATCATTGACTTTTGTGTCATAGTTGCCCCACTGTCATTCTCGACCCACTGCAGATGTTGTTTGGCCTCATTCTCTCAGTTTCTCTTTACATCACAATGTTGCTTTCTCTAGTGTACATTAGTAAATTCTAGTGCTGGTATCCTAGTTTATGTGGTAGCTTCAGAGATTATTTCCTTTAACTGTGGGAATGACACTTAACAGTGGTGTGAGATGAAAGTGGTAGCATTGAGAGCTGGGGAGAGGCCTGGCTGCATGCCCTGTCATGAGGTACAGAGTATGGCTGCAAAGGTGCCACCACTTTGAGTTTAATGCTAGCTACTCTTTGGTTTGGTTTAGTCTTTTATTTTTTTTTATAGTTTTGTTTTTTGAGACAGGGTTCTCCTTATCATGTAGCTCTGGCTATCCCAGAATTCACTATGTAGACCAGGCTGGCCTCAAACTCACAGAGATCCTCTCTGCCTTCTGAGTGCTGAAAGGTATGCATCACCACACCTAGCCTTTTCTCCTAGTTTTAAAGAGCTCATGTTTACTTTTCCAAGTTTCTAGTTTGTTTCCAACGTCATTCTTGTAAATCCTTTACAAGCTGGATTTGGTAATAATTTCTCAGTAAATAACTTTTTTATTTAGATAACAGCAAATAACAGCCAGGTATCTGTGTGCCCTCAAAGTGTCCTTTACCCTGCAGAATGACCTTGGGCTTGTAGGAGATAGAGGAGTCAGGAGCCTTGTGTCTAATTGGTTTTACTCTCTAGAAAGGTGTCACCCAATATGAACCTTTCCAGTTTTTAAAGCAAGATGGTAGACAAGGCATTCTGAAGAGTCTTGTCTCTCATTTTCATTATACCATTCATGTATTTGTGTAGTCTGAATTGGTCACACGGCATAATCAAGGCTGAATTTTATTCTGAGATGGTATGGTAGGTGATAGGTATTTTTGAATACCCGATAGTGGGTTTCTCTGCTGGTGCAATAAGCTAGATTAAGCTGAAGTAAAAGTCCAGGTTTAATGAGCTAAGCACTCTTGGGTGACTCTCAAGCCCCCTAGAAGTGAGTCGGGGAGAGAGGAGGAGAAATCATGAGGCAGGTCTAGGGGTTGGAGATTAAATAACCCATAGGTGTGGTCTTGAGCAGCTCTAGGGGAGGAGCCAACTCTTGGCAGGCTTTCTGAGAGGAGCAAGGTTTGGAGAGGGAGGTGGGGGATTGAGACAGAGCTTCCAACTGAACAGTAGACAGCGGTCAGGAAGCAGATTCTAATCTGGGTTCTAGTAGTCACCCATTCATACTGTGAGCTACTGTTAGAGGCATTTTGCTGTTTGTTAAGTGAGGATGTTGGTTCCAGCCTGGCCAGACTGACTTTTAAATGTGGGTATATATCACAGTCAATCAGTGCTTGAGATTTCAATTCCATGGGAATGAGGTAGTCTACAAACATGCCTCAGGGATTCAGCAACACTAGATACTGGTATCATCTTCTGCCCTCTGCCATTACTCGGTTTGCTGGTAAAGCCCTTTCCACCATGGTGGGTACATTGGTTCTTGGCCTCCTCCTTGCTTAGTTGCATCTCTCTTCTTCCTTAGCCAAAGCCTGCAGTGTTTCACGGTGCGGTGCAGCGCAGCAGTGGCTCATGAGGAGGACCTGTACATGGATACTACGTTGAAGGTTAGAGCTGGCTTCTGATGACAGTAAAACACTGAGCTCAAGGGAGAGCATGAATGCTTGCAAACTTGTTCTTAGGCTTAGCTTGGAAAAGACTAAAGGCCCAAAAAGGCCTTATTCATTGTGTTGGCTAATTTTATGTCAACATGACACAGACTAGAGTCATCTGAGGAGGGAAACCCAATTGAGAATACCTCCATAAGATCAGGGTATAGGAAAGCCCGTAGAGCATTTTCTTTAGTTAGTGATTGGTCTAGGAGGGCCCAGCTCATCATGGTGGTGGAGGGTATCCCTGTGCTGGTGGTCTTGGATTCTATGAAAAAGCAGGCTACTGAGGAAGCCATAGGAGCAAGCCAGTATATAGCACTCCTCCATGGTCTCTGCATCAACTCCTGCCTCCAGGTTCCTGCCCTGCTTGAGTTCCTATCCTGGCTCCTTCAGTGATGAACTATGTTGTGGAAGTATAAGCCAAATAAACTCTTTCCTCCCCATCTTGCTTTTTCTCATGATGTTTCATTATAGCAATAGTAATCCTAATTAATACCTTTATTAAATTAGAAGTTCTGGATAGACACCAGTTAGTAAGCATTTCTGATGTGTGCTTTGACAGTTTTTAAAATTTTTTCAAAGTGTTTTAAAGTGTTATGAGTAATAGATATAGTGTACCTTTAGAGCAGTGTTTCTTAACCTATGAGTCACAACCCCTTTGACAAACTTCTATCTCCAAAAATATTTACATTATGGATTCTTAACAGTAGGAAAATTAGTTATGAAGTAGCAACGAAATTAATTTTATGGTTGAAGGGGGTCACCATAACATGATGAGTTGTATTAAAGGGTTGCAGCATTAAAAAGTTTGAGAACCATTGCTTTAGAGGGAAGTTCATAACTGATATTTTTTTGTTTTGTTTTTAGCCTTTTTAAGAAATTTTTTTATTCTCTCATATATTATATCTCGACCACAGTTTTCCCTCCATCCCCTTCCCTGACCCCTCCCCCTCACCTCCTGTCTGTAACACGAATTGCTAAACGGTCTTATTAATACAAACCCAAAGTCAGATATTGGGGTGAAAGCTGAGAGATCAGAGGAATAGAACAAGCCAGCCACAAGTTCTTACAGCTAGAAAATCCTCAGCCCAAGAGAGCTACTTCTTATATACTCATTCCTATATTCCTTTCTGTACCCTGTCATCTTACTTCCTGTATCCGCCCAGCTATATCACTTCCTCTTTCCACCCAGCTCTATCACTTCCTGCCTGTCTGTACAGACCTCCAGACCTCTATGGTTAACTAGTGCTGGGATTAAAGTCATGTGCCACCATGCCTGTTCCCAGTGTGGCCTTGAACTCACAGAGATCTGGATGAATCTCTGCCTCCTGAATGCTAGGATTAAACGCATGTGCTACCACTGCCTGACCTCTATGTTTAATATAGTGGCTGGCTTTATCCTCTGATCCCCAGGCAAGCTTTATTTGTTAGAGCACAAATAAAGTATCACTACCTTTCCCCTTTTTTGGCCAAAGTAAAAAAAAATTATAACTAATATAAGAAAAACTATATACAATAAGTACAATAACTATATACAGTATATGCAGGCAATAAATACATCAACAATGTCTAGTCCATTTGCATTTGATAAATTCAGCAAAAATATTCCATTATCTATTCTATTTTGGTGAGTCCAAAATATACCTAATTCGCTTTATATCCTAACTTGTTTTACCTACCAAAAACTATCTTTTGATGTCTTTCAATCTTATACACTTTACACCTTTTCAGTGAGTTTCTGTTCTGAATTTGTTAACAAGGAAAACTGTAACTATCTAATCTTCAACTCTCTCAGAGACCTGAGAAGGAAATAATATTACCTAGTTAAACAGGAAGTGACAAGCAACTTCCAAAAAATGTGAGGAATGACAAAAACAGCTGGCTGCCTGGACAGTCACCCGAGTTTTCTCTGCAATGTTGGGGCATCCATCTTCGACCTACAGGCCTAGCATATCTGACAGAATCATCTGTGAAGCAGGATTTTCTAATGAGCCTTCCTACCTTGTCTTGGCAAGAAACGGCAGTCCTTTTTTTGTGTCCTGTTTGTCCATTTTGGACAGCATAGTGTCAGCAGTTGAGGCAAGGGTACTTTCTTGCCCAGTGGCTAACTTTTGACACAAAGAAAGTGAACTCCATATGGAGTGTCTTCAATGCCCATCATCTTCTCTGAAGTAGATTGGTGCTGCCAGGAGCAGACATGTCTCATAGTCATTTAAAAAAAAAAGAAAAAATTTGTGTTATTTGCAGATCTCTGAAGTGTTTGAAGATGACCTGTCTATCTAAAATATATTTCTGTTTGACCTTGAAAACATATCTAATATGACTACAAGTTCGATTGTAATGAATAACTACTAACTTTCATTTCTTTATTATCCTAATTAGTTGGCAATAATGACTTTTAAGGACTAGCAAATTGCATTACATTATTAAATGAACTGGATAGGTATAATACCTCGAACATGATTAGAAATATGTACAGTATTTTCTAACAAAATCAATCTCAAATTTGTATCAATATACATAATTTGTATACAATATACAAAAATCCAATCCAATATAAAATATTTAAAATTAGTAATGCTTTTAAAAAGTAGATTCAATAATCTACCATTTTATCTTATCATATCCATATCCTCTTTTTTTCAATAGTCTACCCTTTATTCATCATTTCTATATTTTTTTTTTCAGAGCACATTCAATAATCTACCTTTTATCTTAACATATCTATATCCTCTTTTTTTCTTCAAACAAGAACCCTAAATCTAATTTCCCTTTTTAGCTTTTTTTTCCTGACTATTATCAATTAACAACTTGTAACCAACCATGCAAAACAATGGCAATTATCCATCACCCATTGAATGACCAAAAATCACCCACCCCACCTCTTGGGAATGTGGGCTTTGTGTTCTTAAAATTACTTCCTGCTGTCTAGGGGCAAAGATATTTTTAGGGGATCCTGAAAAGAAAAATTTTGGGTTAATTGTCAAGTCCTGAGAGAGGTAGCTGTATCGTTTGTTCTCCAGTGTCTGCATAATGTGAAAATGCAGGGCTTGTCTCAAGTTCTTGCTCGAGTAGTCTGTGATACTGGATCATCTCAGCTAGCCATCTTGAAATTGTCCTCAGCAGTTTGTACCAAAGCCAATCTTTGGGTGGTGGTTGTTAACTTAGTGGTATTATCATCATCCTGATGGAATCGTCATTGTGGGGCTCCAACATCCTTTTCGAGACTTCAAAGTTGCTGTTAGGTACAGTCATAGTTCCCTGCAGAAAACTGATAGAAACTCTAACCTGAAATCATCTACAAGAAGCTAGATGAAGCCTTTTTTCTGGGATTACTTAGTACTCTATATGACCATTAATATCATGACAAAAGTTTAAAATATATAAATTTTGATACAAAATTCATACCTTAAGAAAAGTTTGAAAGAGTCAAAATAGAACCAAAGAATTATGAGATTCATGGCAATAAAATAGTCCCTTAATTTTGGTTTTTCTTCTGTCCCATATCAGGTGGCTTTTCTGACTTGAGACAGATTTTGTGCTTCCTTTTAACAAACATGCTTGGATTTAGAGAGAGAGAGAGCCATGCTCCAACTCTAAAGCCAGCTTTAATTTTTTAATTGAACTGGGACTAAATAAAGACCATTCAAGTTATATGTCTGTAGAGAGCAGCAGAAACAAACATTTAGGAAGACTTAGGAAATTTTTTTGGTTTTTCGAGACAGGGTTTCTCTATGTAGCTTTGGCTCCTTTCCTGGAACTCACTCGGTAGCCCAGGCTAGCCTTGAACTCACAGAGATCCGCCTGCCTCTGCCTCCTGAGTGCTGGGATTAAAGGCGTGCACCACCACCACCTGGCGACTTATGAAATTTTATCCTGTTAGATATGTGATATACCAATAGACCAATTTATTCTTTTTCTTGGGACATTTTTTCTGAGTGATGTCCTTTTTTTTTTCAGATGTCTCATTTTTCCAGTGTTCTTCAGATTCCTTAGCCTTCTTCAGTTTCCTTAGGAAACTAAAAGATAAAAACAAAAACCCTTCCCCAACCCTCTCTTTGGGGAGGTTCCCTTTTGGCAAGTTATATCTGATTAAATGAAAAGCATTTGTTAGTGGTATAAGTTAGTTTAAATTGGATGGTCATGCTGGTTGATGAACTATCACTTCTTTTCATTAAGAGGTTTTCTGTTGTTGTCTTGGCTTAGTTTTTGCTTTCAGCTACTGGGAAACTAAGATTTGTAGCTTCTCTGTACCTTTCTATGATGTGCACAGCATCAATGGAGGTGTGAGAGGGAAGGTCGTGGTAGTCACACCTTCTGGCTCCCTTTCCCTACTGCCTCACCAGTTCTGAAACCCTAGATGCCACTGAGTAAGCATGCAATCACTTCACCTGCTTGCTAACTGTGGTGATATTTTATTTGTGCTCTAACAAATAAAGCTTGGCTGAAAATTAGAAGGAGGAGCTAGCCACTAGTTAACCATCGAGGTCTGGAGGTCTGTACAGACAGACAGGAAGTGATAGAGCTGGGCAGAGAGAGGAAGTGATAAGGTGGGGCAGAGAGAGGAGCTCACTTTCAGTGGAGGATTTCATAGGGGTAAGAACTAGTGGCTTGCTGCTCCTCCTCTCTGATTTTTCAGCTTTTACCCCAATATCTGGCTCTGGGTTTTTATTAATAAGACCATTTAACAATTCGTGTTACAGCCAACTGAAAGCTTGGAAAGCTTTTGAACCTGAGGAAACCAAAATGTATGCAGTCTTCACCTCCCTTTCCTTGGAGATTCTTCTGCTTCTGCTCTATCCAAGGCTGATTATCTGTCTTGTCTGTTCTCTTTCAATCAATGTTCCGAGTTGAAACACCATCCTGGCTCATCCCAATTTACCTGACACATGCACTAGGCTGCTAGATGTCTCAGGCTTTGTTCACAACCAAGGGGTTAACAGTTAGGGGCAGCCAAATATACAAGCAAAGAAAGCATTTTATATGCTCTGTGTGCTACAGTGTGTCCTTTTATAGCATCTGATTATGCCCTGAGATGCCATTTAGTATAGATTTTACTGGAGAACAGGTAACAATTTCAGGGCTTCTTTTCCAACAAGGTCTTCAAGTACTATTCTATAGTAGCTCCCCCAGCTGTAAGACTCTCCGTATTTATAGTCAGCAGTTCAAAAAAGATCTAGAAAGTAGGTGGTGGGTGACATGCATAGGTTCGTATTCTAAAGAACAGGAACTGGGTGGAGGTTTTTTATCAAATGAGCAGACTGACTTTGTCAGTTTGTTTTTAAAGACAGGGTCTCATGTATCTCAAGTTGGCCTCTAACTCACTTTGTAGCTGACTATAACCTTGAACTTCTGATCATCCTGTATCCACATCTTGAATGAGGTGTGAGCCACTATTCCTAGTACTATGCCATGCTGGTGGTTGACCCCAGGGCTTCATGTACTCTGCTAACTGAGCTACATCCTCAGCCCTGATGTCTGAAGATGAGGTCCACATACCTTCATTCCATGGTTAAATTTGTAATTTTTTCTTTGTTAGGCTTGCCCACCTGTCACTTTGGATGTGTGCGCTCTAAGGATACAGCTTTTCATAGGCTTGAAAGCCATCTGTCATTTTAAAAACCACATCATACTTCTGACTAAGGCAGACCCTGAATCCATTCCAGAGAGAAGAGAATCACCCAAGAGGCTTCTGTAAGTATTCTCCGAGCCCCACACATTTCTGCCATTTTCTGGAATGAAGTGTAACTGGTATATTATATATGTGTCTTACTTTTATTTTTTTAATTGAAACTCAGAATGATCAGATAGGTGGCTTTTCCAGAAAAAATATAGAAGGTGTAATGATCTCTATAATATTGTTTATAATTTACTATGAAACTTTTACAAGAAATGAATTATAAAATATTTTCAGTAGGTATTGCCTGTACTGTGGATAAGAATATAAAAGATGTGCCTTCTCTGTGGAATTATGGGGATAGAACCCACAATGTTAATTCTGGCCACAAAGCTTTTTTCTGTTTCTCCTCTTTGACATTTCAGTACTTAAACTTTTTATCCAAAGGTCATATTTATGTTATAAAAGAGCTTATTATAGTTTTATATTAAAGAATAATCCATTTTATATTAAAGAAAATATATCACACTAAAAGAGATAACACTTTAAGCCAACTCACAGACTTATGTCATCTTCAACATTTTCCAGTGATGTGAACATTTTACATGTTGTTTCTGTTAAGATTTTGTGGTCCATGGCATGCTGGACTCATGGAAGCCACAATGAAGAGGGCTTGAACATGAGGATTTTCAAAGCTCATAGGTCTGCATGCCTATTTGGGGACCTTAGTCTTGGAGAATTGGAGGCAAGTTGGCTTACCAGTATATGACAGAATAGTAAATGCTATATACTTGTGAAGTGATGTGAGTTATGGAAATTGACTATGTGTACAGCTAATTACCAAGGAAAAATTAAATAAAAGTGATGTAATACTTGTATTTTTACAGTACCCAATATTTATAGGTGAAAACAGTAATTTATTAATAACATGTCTTATAATTCTGATCCTTTGCAGTTCTAGAAAAGATGCCAGTGTTAGGAGCAGAATCCCTCCCATAGCTGAGGCCGGATGGAATCTGTATATTGTGAATACCATTGCACCAGTTCAGCTATACAAAGAAATGGTACTTTTTCAGACATCTGATTCTTCTTCATAGCAATTTAGAGTCTAATTGAATGTAAGAGAGTGGTTCTAGACAGATGTTGCTCTTGTTATTGCCCAGCCTCTGTCCCTTGTATTTCACTAAGGAAACCTCAAAAGAGGACAACAAAATGGATTAAATCAATTATACATTCAGTTTGCTGCATCCAGACAGCTTCCAGGCTCCATCACAACAGCCAAGCATGTATCTTTCTTTACCTTGTTTTCACAGCTTCCAGTATGTGAGAGGCCCCTTATACTCACCCTCCAGAGAGGACTACTGAATTTAAGCCATTGACTTTGAGTCCTAGTGTGCTGGTTGTTTTTTTTTTTGCCAAC
>LZPO01044717.1:64497-81902 GCA_001675575.1 Neotoma lepida
TTGGAGCCTTTCCTGGAACTCACTAGGTAGCCCAGGCTGGCCTCGAACTCAAAATGATCTGCCTGCCTCTGCCTCCCGAGTACTGGGATTAAAGGCGTGAGCCACCACCACCCGGCTTGCCTGGTGATTTTATATAAAAGTGGAACAAAGGTACAGATCCTTTAGAGCAATAGTTACGTTATTCATCTCCAATTTGCCAGAACCTTCCACTAGAATTTGGCCTCAATAGGTATTTGCTTTAGTGACTTTTTAAAAACCTAAGAGTTTTATACTCCTAATATGATGGCTTATTTCAATCAATAAAAAACTGAACAGGATCTAGAATTCTAACATAATAAAGTCTAATCCAGATGCTGAAGAAACAGTTCAAGAACAACACACTCAAACAAGGGTCAAGGAACAAAAACACAAGTTCCTGGAGGAGTAAAGAGAATGGCTCATATTTATTGAGCAATCAGTATGTGCCAGAGCCTGCACCAGAGTTTGCCTAAAATGTCATTTCTTCATCCCTGCAAGGCTACAGGTGAGTGTTTACATCTATCAAATGCAAGAAAAAAGTTAAACCCCAAGAAAAGAAATGATTTCCAGGGTTGAAGAAAGTGGCAGCAGAGGTAGCCTTCCAGCCATGTCTTCCTGACTCTAACATCTCCTGTTCCATTGACGCAGATTTTGTTGTGAGAACTCATCAGCTAGAGCGTGAAAAATTCAAATGACAGGGCCATTCAGCTCTTAGTCTCCTTAGCTTCCTAGGAATCTTGATGAATGGAGCTAGGAGTTAAACAATTCATAACTTGATTTTTTCATCAATACACAGGAGGAAAAAAGCTGGCATTGTTATTAATGTTCTCTAAATCTTGTATCAGAGTATCCCAGATGTTGTACAANAGTAAAGCACTCTCCTCAAAATGAAGGTTCATGTCTGTCTTCTTCAGAGATTTCTACCACGGTGTGCAGGTCAACTGCAGACCTAATACTTCTCTGGCTNTGCAGGGCTCTGTCTCCTTTTTGAGCACAGGCACTGGGTCCTCTGTACAGAACCTGTCCCCGACTGTATTCCCAGTCCAGTTCAAATTTCACAACCAGCAACAAGTACAGATTTAAAAATGCAATAGAGTTACACAAGGAGAAGGACTGAACTCCAATATGACAAGGCAACAGTCATTTCACATTCTTTCTGGTAAGTTATACAAGGTTAGGGAATAACAAAATATTTCCCAAATTGGTTGTCATCTATAGAGATTATTTTAAGCATTTGGTTTTTAATTTCAGTTAAATGTATCAGCAGGTTTTCATTTGACATTCATTGCATGTACCTGGTACCTTTAATCAGAAGTTTTAATATATTGTGCTCTGGGATACATGCCAATTCTCTCTCTCTCTCTCTCTCTCTCTCTCTCTCTCTCTCTCTCGTGTGTATTTCCTGTGTGTATGTGTGTTCTCTGAGGGAGAAGGAGATGGGGAGAGAGACAACTGTTTTCCTTGTATATTGGTATTAAAAAGATGACATAAAATAGAGATAATACAGAGTTAATCATTCTGAGAAAAGTAAAGTAACACCTGTTAAGTATGCAGAAGTCCTTACCCCATCTTACCCCATATGTTCATCTCTGATGGGATGGGAGTGATGATATACTTCCACAATAAGTGCATACAACAATGGATAGTGGAGAGTATATTGCCTCAATACTCCAAACTTCTATATTCTTTGTCTAGACCAAGACAGAAGCCTGTAACTACATGTGGCTATTGTGCTCTTGAAATGCACTTGGCTGTTTGAATATACTGAGAATACAAAATCTGTATTGCATTTTGAAGGCTTGCTATGAAAACACTGTAGATATCCCATTAGTAATGTTCTATATTAATAATGCCTTAAGTTGTAAATTTTGGAAGAAATTACATGTCAGAAATCTATCTACTACAAAGTAAAAATTATACACAAGGCTCAACTTATGTTTCTACTGTTATATGCTGTTCTTAACAAACTGACCTGCCTCTTGGAGCAAAAATGGGAGGTAGCTAATAAATAAGGGAAATAGAGAAGTGGAACATTATGGATGTATTTTGATGCCCCTTCTTTTATTCACAGATTTGAGTGCATGCGGATGATTCCATGAATGTGGGGTTACATGTAGACATGTGTGTATTACACTTAAAATGTCTGTAAAACCTTAAGCAACTCCTTAAATGATCGCATTGCAAAACCCACCAAAACCCAAGACAAAATAAAGTATCTAATTAACTTGACCAACACAAGATTTCTATACTGTTCTCACAATAAATCTCCATTATTTTATTGAAGAGAACATTGTGATATTTGACAACTATTACTTTCAATCTCCAGCTTNGTCTTTTTATACTCCACAGGCCCCTATTTCAGATCTCTCACCCCTTCTCTCTACACCCATGAAAGAAATAATGTGACTCTTTTCATTCTTAGCAGGGAGTTGGATAATCAAAATTCATGCCCATTCTCAAAAATCTCATTTAGTCAATAGTTTCACTCAGAACAGCTAATACAGGAAGAAGAAAACTGGGTTGAATTTCAAGTTATTTTCCATGTTTTATTCACCTTATGGTTGCTAAGTCATGAGCCAGATGGTACACGGCTCTCAGAACAGAAAAGCACTCAGACTTAGACATAAAGGGCAGAGTTCAAATCCTAACTCTCTATATTTCAAGAATCACATTTTCTTTGGTAAATATTTATGTTTAATTGTGGGGGGGGTGTTTGTGTGTGTGTGTTTGTTTGTATGTGTGTGTGCATGTGAGTGTGTGTGTGTGTGTGATTGTAGGGGGATGTGCATATGAGTGCAAGTGCTTTGGGAGGATGGAAGAAGGCAGGGGGTCCCATAGAACTGAAGTTACACCCTGATGTGAGTGTGAGAGTAGGCACCTTCTTAACCACTGATCCATCTTCCCAAGCCATGAATCAACATCTTATCAGCACATCACCTAGACATATCATGANGGTTAGCATATACAGAAGGCAGTGCCAGGCCAATAGAAGACTCATTTAAAAGTTGTCTCCTTCTTCCTCATCTTCCTTGATTCAATCCAGTGTCTAATCTAATGTTTACATANTTGCATTACATATGTTTATCAAAATAATTCTTTATTTTATGCTGAGGAAGGAATCAGCATCTTGCTCATGCTAAGCACATGCTCTAACATTGAACTGTACCTCCATCCCTTACACTACTGCTCTTTTAAAATGCTGGGATTGGGAAAATCCTAGTGACAGGTCATGCCAGAAGCTCTTCAGGTTATATGAAATCATTTGATTTTCATAGTCANAGAAATGATGGCTCTTAAATAGGATGAAATTACAGGCTTTTCTAATGTTGAGGTTTTCAATTTGCTAATCCTCACCAACAGCTGCCTGCATCCCTACTTGCTGAGGCTGAGAAAGAACAGCAAAGGAGGAGAGAATCACTTACTCCCTGGAGCTAGCAGGGGTCCTGACAGACANAGCACAGGCAGCCTGGATTACTCAAGCATGATGCCTCCAGCCCCTCCTCTCACAAGACCTAACCTGTTAATCAATAGTGTTTTCCACAGTCAGCTCAAGAGAAGTCAATACATTCCCACCTACAACACGGTTCTGACTTTTTCTCCCCATTTTTTGTTTCTTGCAGATTGTGCTGTGGAATGTTCTTTAGTTTCTAATTTTGAGATTTTTGAATACAGCACCTGCTCGTCGGAGGCATTATGAAGATCTGAGCTACATGTTAGAAACAGCTCCCAGTGTGTCTTAACACTCTGCCTTGCTTGAGTGTGAATGTATTTCTTTCACTAGGTTTCATCTGACCTATTGGACTAGAATTTGCTTAATCTCTTATTTTGTGACATTTTAAAAATAAAGTATATGTCATTAAGCAACCATTAATTTGACATTTTCTGTAGCAAAATCCCATTCACAACTCACCTCTCAGCATCCCTATTCCTCTCTCTAGCCTTTTCTATTCCCCATTTCTTTTATTTCCCTTCTATGACAGGCAAAACAACACCTTAATATATGAAATTCCAGTTTTTCTCTGACTGGAGCTGTCCAGGCCAAAGGACTGGTTCAAAACCAGTGTAGACCACAAGCTCCAGTACTCAGAACACTTGAGACTTTTGCTCTTGGTTGTGAATTGGCATCTGTCTTACCAAGGAAAATGGATCATGTTTTACATGTCAGATAAAGGACAAACAGAAGTCACTGGGACAGTTGTCCATTTTCACAAAGGAAGAAGCAAGCTTTGCAATCTCTATGTTCACTTAGAAGATACTATAGAAGCCTTGATGTGAGGGTTTGTGCCTGGTCTTATTGTACCTTGTGCCATGTTCAGTTGATGTCCCTGAGAGGTCTGCTCTTTTCTGGGGCAGGGGGTGGACCTGGGGAAGAGGGGAAGTTTAGGGGGTGGTGCTGGGAGATGAAGAGGGAGGGGAAGTTGCAGTCAGGATGTATTATATGAGAAAAGAATAAAGAAAATTTTAAAAAAGAATTAAACTTAAGCAATGATAAGTAATATACATAGTGAGGGTTAACCACGTAGGTCAAGAAGGAAGANTTTAATTTCATAAATTTCATCAAAGATTTCTTGGGAAGCCCCTTGTTACACTTAGGTATACTTATGTATTCTTTTTTTAACAACACAAAAACATTTTAAGCATATCTCTTATGCTCTAAGCAATCATAAAATCTACATTACAAAGGTATATATAACCTTTCTTGAACCTCCCTCTCAGAAAACTTTACTAGTCTACATGTTGCTCACTTNGTCATAAAATAGATGTACCATGTAAGAGAGTCCTTTTCCCAAGTCACTTCACTGTCCTCATATGAAGTTTAGGGTTTGATGGAATACCTCTTCAAATTCATGGCTAGGGCTAGTCTGGCTCCACTGCAATGATTCTAAAACTGTATCAGGACAGCAATGGTGAGGAACAGAGTGAGGTAAGAGTAGGAATTGGTCAAGTCAATTTCATACAGTGTTTTTCCATGATTTTGTTTCCGCACGTACATTAAAAACAAAGAAACCAATCCGTTAGAGTCTGTTGTTTTAACAGACCACAGAATATCGCTGTTCAGCTTTTCCAGATGAAAATAATCAAAGCAGAGAGAGTAACCTATCACAAATCACAGCGCCCAGTAACTGTTGTGTCTTCAGAGCCCTAGTGGCACCTGCACAGTCCTCTTGTGATTTTATCACATCACCCAATCAATACCCTCTTCACTTCTTAATGCTAAACTTTCAGAAAGGCATCGTTGCTGAAGCTCCAGACTTCAGCACCATGTTTGAATAATGTGTTCTCTGCATATTGTAATCACTAAGAAGACAGAAACTGCTCTAAACGTGCTCTGAGAAACATCTATGTATGTGTTGCTGGTTGAGAGAAGCTACTCCTCTTCCTTGAATAAGATCAGATTCACTTGAGAGCATCATAAGTGAGTTGCAAGGGGAGACTGCATGCCTCTCTCCCCAGCTACTTTTTTACTTCTGTTTACACTTCAACAAGTCAGGGAAATATTTGGGTATGTTATGATTCTTACCCACACATCTCCATTTTATCTTTGGTCTANAGAACCTGAGCTTTACTTTTCTCTCAACATCAATAATACAAAACTCACAAACATTTCAGTTTGTGTAATTTCAGAATCATTACCTACATTCTAATATCTAGATTTCACCATAACCATTTTATAATGTTAGCTTTAAAATGTATCTAACCATGCCCATAGGCCATCATCTACCCATAAATCCTCTTTATCTTTTGCAGGTACAGCAAGTATTTGCATCTTGAATTTCCTATTGAGTCCTACGATGATATTTTTCTTTACTGTGGATTTTTTTTTGGTCACTAGCTATTAATTTAAGCAGGGCTCAAACTTAACAATTGCTAATTGATCACAGAGAAAGCAGGTGAAGAGGAAGGATTATGGAAATCAAAGACCTAAGCTGCTTTCAATTCTGAAGTTGTATAGCATAAATGCTGCATGAAATGTAACTTCCAGTCTTTTTCTTCATTGAGAAAGAGAATGACGATCCTGGCATTGCTGTTGAATGACATTAGGGCTGACAAACAATAACATCACAAGTCTTCATTGGAAGCTTTAGCTGAGGCTTAAGTCTAAAATGTTTGTGTAGAGAATGCAACCGTGGCATTTTCTGGTCTTATCAAATGCTTAATAGGGAAAACCTCCCACCCTGCCTTATCTGCCTACACATTAGGTACCAGCTCAAAGTTGGCATAAGGCAAAACTAGAAAATGATGCCAACGTTAGTTTCCAAAGCTAATGATCTAAAATGATTGTAGCAACTGTTGGCAAGTTGTTTGACAAAGGGGGGTGGGTGGGTGCAGCAGTGGGTAACAGAAATTATACCTTTTAAATAACCATCTTCAGTCCTAAACTCTGGTAGTACTTTCCATGCCAGAGATCCACCTTGGTGTCTGTTAGACAGAGGATAAAGCTTGGTTTTATGTCATGCTGTTCTTTTGATCCAATATTCCTTATGCTCCTTTGTAATCTGTGGCACACTCCTGCCTACCCTGTATAAAAACGGGAACTTTGATGACAAGGCAAACATGCTCATTTTGTTCATCATCCCAGGGGAAGTGGCACAGTGGGTCTCTGCCGTGTTTGGCAATCTCTTTCCCCGCATCAATTTATCAGAACAGGTTTCTTAGCACGCCAGTGGCTCTGCTTGCATTTCCCCAGCAAATTTATCAGCTCCTGTCATTATAAATCTGAATTTGGATATTTTTAGCCAGACTGGGAAGAGAACAGCTCTCTGGAGGCTCAATGTCAATGCTGCTGTATGAATCAGCCTTGCAAGGGGATGGAGAGCTGCGATCTCTGTCTTTGTGTTTTTTTCCTAGAAGAGGAATGGCCTCTGGCTCTCTGCCAGAACCGCTTTGGAGGCTGCTTCAGCTCATGGAGCTGGAGTGGCACTGTCTCCATTTGGCAATGCCGTGTAGCACACTGCTGAATCACCCCTCAGATGACTCCCTGGCTGAGGCTCACTCAGGTGAAGAGGGCCCTCTGAGGGAAGCTGAAGAGGCCTCAAAGTGAGAGTGAAGTGTGTAAGGAAAACATGCACCTCCAGAGGGAAAAGCCAGCCTCAAATGCATTTCGGGCTTCAGCCCTTTTATTTTTACAGAGATGTCTTCAACTTCCTCAATGAACAGAGGAAGACAGGAAATACTGTATTCTCACAAAATCCCTCCAACCTAACAAATGAGAAATATTACCCTAAAGCTAATAAGAGGATTAACTGTCACTGTCTGCAATGTGTCCCATTATCCTAATCACAACTATTCTCCATGACTCAGAGGAGAGGACNTTTCAACACAAGTCGGCTTGTAAGAGTTCTCACCATATCCTTTCTTCATATTTCTTGTGTTTTTCACAATCATTTTAAGACTATACTGACCCTCCACAGGAATAAATAACCAATGTTAATAAGATAAGTACAAATTTAGAAAGCAGTCAAAACACACAGCTTGCTTCTTCTGCCTTCTCTGGAATCACCCCTGATGCGGAAGGTGCACGGGGCAAGGTAAGGAAACATANNGTGTAATTTAGGGTTTAGCTTGCACAGGATGGAAAGGGATTATCCCCAGTTAGTGAGAAGGAACAGGCAGAGGAAGGGAGGGAGGAGAGGGAAGGAAAGGATGGAGAAAAAGAAAGAAAGCAGGAAAAAAGAGCTAAATAGAGAATATTAGAGATGTGGACAGAGCAGGCTCCAACTTTGCTTGTTTAAAAGGAAGGGGAGTTCCAGGAAGAGTGTGAGGAGTACCCTTATTGCACTGTCACTTGGCCAAACTGCTTGATTCTCACCAATTTCTTGTCCTGGTCCCCAGGGAGAAATGGCTGTGGAAAGCTGTCTTCTTGCTAGTTAATGAGTCTAGGAAAGAGAGTCCTCACTTGAGTTTTGTGCTTTCTCTCACCATTCAATTCCCCCAGTCGTATGGTTTGCCTTTAGAACAGGAAGTCTAAAGGTNTAACTATTAAGAGACAGGGGCACTTTTCAAAGACAGCTGTAAGGAGCCCTGTCAAACCAGCAGGTCTCTGGAGCTCTTGGTTCTTGGCCTACATTTTTCATGACGGCACTGCAAGTTCACTCTGTGTCTCTGTCTTGAGTTTTTCATGAAGATTTGGGATACACTCTAAGGAGCATCTTTCTCCCATCCTCAGCTCTCATTAATGCAAAAGCCATCGTATTGTGCCATCCAGAAGTCGGGGACAGAGCAGTAATGGAGGCAGGGCAAGATGTAAAGATATGGGAAACCAGAAAAGGAACAATGCTGCTAAAGAATAGCATAATATGCCCTTAATCCCAGCACTCGGTAGGCAGAGGCAGGTGGATCTCTAAATTCGAGGTCACTCTGGTCTACAAAATGAGTTCCAGGANAGCCAGGACTACATAGAGAAACCCTGTCTTGAAAAAATTTNAAAAAAAGCGGGGGGTGGCAGAGTAATGTGTGTGTTTAAGGAAAATGAGGAGTCACAGGAGACTTTCAGCCTTCTTGAGCAAACAGATTGATGAGGAAATAGAGTAAAACAAGGGTACAATCTGGGGATACTATAGGTAGAGATGATTTGAGTCCATGGACTTTATCAGGCTGCTAGAAAAGTGTATGTTAGCCAGGCTGTGGTGGTGCACACATTTACTCCCAGTACTTAGGAGGCAGAGGCAGGCAGATCTCAGAGTTTGAGGCCAGCCTGGTCTACAAAGCCAGTTCCAGGATAGCCATGACTGTCACATAGAGAAACCTGTCTCACAAAAACAAGAAAGGGGGGGAAAAAGAAAAAAGAAAAGTATATGTTACCTACAAGGTGTATAATCCCTGTCATATGGTTCAGACAGAAGACTAGACCCAAGCTAAAATGTTCTAATTATGGGAAATTAAGCAGAGGTAGAGATGCCAATAAATTGAAAGGAACAGGAAATTGTTTCAGGGGAGGCACAGGACAGCATGGTATAGGGAATCAAGAGTCTCTTTTTAATAAGGAAAAGCCCAGCAGTTTGGAAATGCTGCATTTGGAACTGTAGAAACAATGTTGACTCTAGTGACTGCACTTCAGAAGCAATGGGGACACCAGACTGAAAGCCTTGAAACAGAAGAAGTAGAGATGATCCAATAATGTAGACACCTATTTTGAAAATGTTTAGCTAAGACAGGGAAAAATAATTGGGGTGACGTCTAGAGTGGGATATGTATTTAAGGGACGACTTTTATCAACAATCTAGCTCTAAGTTTTCTCATTTATAAAATAGGCATAATTACAGGGCTTAACTCAAGAATTTGTTGTTGGAGTTGAAGAAAATTATATGTGTGANATATTTAACACACTTTTGACCTCTATGAAACAATTTAAACATTAGCTATGAATATTTCCACTACTACATTGCACCTTGTTACATCTGAGTTATAATCCTTATTACCTCTACCACAGCAACATTAACATGTCTTTTTTCTTAGTCTGAAACATGTAATAATTAAGCAAANAATTTTTTATTCAACTGCTATCAAAAAACTCTAACCAATGAATTTTAACAGTAAAAGGAGTCCTTTGAATTACATAGGAAAGGGCAAGTCCTATCAAGACTTTAGGTTCATGTCTGACCTTGTCTTTGGTTGGTCACTGATAGTGTACCCTGCTAGAGCCAGGGAAATGTCTCATCATGGCATGAATCACCAATCAGGTGACCAAGTCACATTTTATTTAGATTTATGAATGTCATATTCTTTGCTGAGTCTCAGAAGAGTTCTAATCAGAAAGATTCCTAACAGGTTTCAGCCATCTCATTAGTATACAGGAAATTGGATAAAGAACATAACCTCTAAAATCCTCCCTTAGTGATTGATCTTTGGGAAATTAGCCCTCAGTGGCTGAGATCATTCTACAGATTATAAACATGTCCAGTAAATATGACCTCCATCTCGACTTGCCCAGCAGTTGCAGTAATATTGGCTGCAGATAAAATGCCTGACACGATCCAAACAGCTGTAGCAGGTGCCATAAATCAATGCCGGATACTTCTGGTTGCCTGTTCCAGGGGGACTCAGAGCCTTCCAAGTAGATTATCTGCATAGATTTCAGGGTGGCAATGTGGCATTATGAACACACAGCTCCCACATCCATTTCCTTCCATTTACCCAAGTGTCAGAGTTGTTGAACAAGAAAAGTACATTGTTCAACAAGGAAAATCTAAACTAAAGTATAAGGCACACTCAATAAAATCAGCACTCAAGGAAAGTGGAAATAGTAAGAAAGGAAAGACATGAAGTATGGGCTGCTTAGTCAAATGAATCTATAGTCCCTTTATAGAAATACAAATTGTACAAAATACACGGGAATGATTATGTGTATATATACATATGCACACATTCCAGTTGTCCAAACCTCTACACTCTCATAAACACTCAGTATTTGATATTTTAGGTCAATCGAAGGACTAAAAAATATTTCTTAAAAGGAGTTTGCAACACATATCATTGAATCNATCAGTATTAATTTCATTGTTGTTATGTAGCTCGTGAAATGTTGAATGGACATAAACAAACTAGGAAGGCAGAGCTCAACTGGGCCATAAAGACTATGAAAGGTATCTTCTAGCTCAAAGGACACAACTTCCTTTCCATGGTCATTGTTAGATTATGTAATAGAAAATGGCTGATTAAATCAATGTAAATGAAGACTGAAGGAAAATTAACAATATAGTTAAGAGGATAAGCAAGTATTTATATTCTTTTAGAGCAGTGGTTCTCAACCTTCAAATGCTGCAACCCTTTAATACAGTTCCTCATGTTATGGTCATCCCCTAACCATAAAATTATTTCTGTTACTACTTCATAACTGTAATTTTCCTACTGTTATGAGTCATAATATAAATATCTGTGTTTCCTTATGATCTTAAGTTATCCCTGTGAAAGGGTCTTTGAACCCCCAAAGGGGTCTTGATCCACAGGTTGAGAACCATTGGTTTAGAGGAAAAGCTCAAAGCATTGTTTAAAGTTAGTGCACAATTTAAAAAAAAATACTGTGTTAGATTTATTCTAACTGCAGAGGAGCCATATGGCACAGAAGAAACTGGTTTTGTTTCCACTTCCAATTGAACACTTTTGCTTCTCTTCATTTAAAAGGAGAAAATTCAGGTCTGCTATATACATTTGGACAGACTATGCTATATGCACATATGTTTGTGCTGAAAGGTCAATAAGTCCTAGATGCAGCCTGTTTCTGCTCCCAGGCAGAGGCTGCATCCTCAAGAGGAGGCGAATCTTTCTGAACTTCATGATGACACCTTAGAGATTAGTGGTATACCCCAAATGCCTACCTTCCAGGATGGATGTCATGATGAACTAAGATAATCTTATTCCCACAGTGCCAAGAACATCACAGATATTCTCTAGATACAGCTGTGGTTCCTGCCAGATTTCAAAATCTGGTCATTTGATTTTTCAATACAAGTTAGACATAAGTCACCATTCAAAATCACACAACTTATTTTTAACTTTTTGTACAGAAAGATCCTTGAATGATCCTTAATTCCTTGAATGAAGATTTGAAAGCATGAGGCTCGTGTATATATGCCTGAGTTACTTTTTCTGTGGCTTTGACCAAGTACATGACATAGAGCCACTTAGAGGATGAATGATTTGATAATGCAATCTACCATGACAAGGAAAGCTTGGCAGCTGGAGGTNCTAGAGTCTGCAGTACATGAGCCTAAGGCTTACATCTCAGCAAGCCAGGAAGTAGAGAAAGAATAACATTGTTCTTCATCTGGTTTTCCCCTTTTATTCAATCTTTGAATCCAGCCCACTGGGTAGTGTTGCCCATATTCATTATGGGTTTTTGTTTCTCAACTATTACTCCCTGTAAACACACACACACACACACACACACACACACACACATCCTAGGTGTTTCTTAGTGCAACCACATTGATAGAAACAATCACCACAATACATTGTATATGTTGACTTCCCAAGAACAGTCACATGACTTAGTCTATTCCCACTCTGTACATTATTTTCTCACCTACAGTCTAGGTTTATACAGTAATAATAAATGCAAAGAAATCAGGCTGGGCATATTCACTGGTGCAAAGAGCTGCTACAATCCAGAGAACAATGGAAACAGCCCAATAAAAATTGGATTTAATAAGGAGTAAATGGTGCCAGACAACCCTGATGAATTGTCTGAATGATCATAAAGCGCTGCAGGTTAACAACACATCATGAATGCAGTCACTTGGATATGAGAACAGGGGGTGCATAGAACAAACTGGATGAGACATTGGTCAAATAATGCAGAAAGATGGAATAAAATGGTACCAATTTATTGAGGAACTTAGGAGAACTTCAACAGACGTCTGTTTAAGTCATGTGTTCCTGTTTATTCATCCTTATTAATGATCTTGAGAACATAGTAAACAGTGTGCTAATGAAATCACAAGATGACACTAAGCTAGGGGATGTTGCAAAACATCAGCGAGGACACAGAAATAATGCAGATGGTCTGAGAGGAGTTAGATCTTGGGATCAAATAACAAAATGCAAGTCATATTGGGACAAGGCCAACTTCCCACACCAAGGGAAAATAAACGAAAATGCAGATCTGTATAAGAAGGGAAAGAAAACCATAGAGAAGCTGTCTTCTGAGAGAGACCTGTTGGGAGGGAGCTGGGGATATATACTGTTCCATCCAGGTGAGTTTGTCCTGCAAAATGGCAACCCCAGTGGCATATTATTTTGAACTACAGAGGGAAAGACAAAACAGTAAAAGAGAAGCATAAATACTTCTCTCAATTCTCAAGTGGTTGCACCTGGAATATTACTTTTGGTTCACGGGAATCTCTACCAGAAAATCTGGAACAAATTGAGGGTGAGACATCAGAGATATGAGTAACAGGAAGCCTGGTATAACAGAGGATGGGAGGAGCAAAGGATGTCTGACTTGGCTAAAAGACTCAGAGGAAATCCCAGTGACAGTCTATAAACTCTGGAAATAAAGAAGGAAGCTGTGATGGTAAAAGTCAAACCATTGGAATGATAAAGAGAACATATTAAGTTAAAAGTAGAATGTAGCCTGAATAGCAGGGAATACATCCAAGTACTTCAGCCAAGGAGGCAGCATCATGAATTGTTCTGGGGAAGCCAGAGAATTGAGTTCAAATATTACTCAGAATAAGAAGCTTAGAATGATAAAGAGTGTTTGCTCTGAGGCAAAGAGGACCTCAGGGAATGTTGCTTAATCCATCTCTTGCTCTCTCCNGGCAAGAATACATCTAAATCATGCGTGTTCATGCTAGTTACAAAGAACTCAAGACAAGAAGTATGCTGGAAGACTAGGTACTTTGCTGCAGAAGTTTTGATAGGTTAACTTTGTGCTGATGCATATGGAAATCTAACTGATGATTTGACTACAACTAATTTTGACCTGAAACCACTGAATTAAACACCCTATATAGAAAGAATACGTCTGAATATAACTACTACATGAATTCCTTTGCTGTACTATTCAGTTCATATATAAAAGATTGAGTCCTTATATCAGTCATGAATCTCTCAGTGTAACATCACTATTTGCTTTTGGTGAACAGGGACAAAGTACGTGTGTGTAGTTCCATGTGTCATTTCATGGAAGGCTGCTGTCTGTAAGCATTTGCATTTATTTACTTTTTCTATTTATTGCTTTAAGAGTTACAATGAGACAATGTTGTTAGAACAACAAAAACACTGACACAGAGCAACGACACGTGTGAGAGTCTGTCATTAACTTAGATGCTAGGAATTAAGGATTGGTGGCGGCATTGATGCTGATACTGTATCTCATCACCTCTAGATCTCCAGAAAAACACTTCTTTGCATATTAATACTTTAATCTGCAAAATGATGACAATAATACTCTATACTACATGTGATCTTCAGAATGATTAAGGGAGTGGTGCAAAATAAGATCATAAAATCACCTAACACCAAATATACACTAATACCATTGCTATTATCAATTTACAGAGTTTTCATATTTGTAAATGGAAGGGTTGAATGAGATCTATCAAAGCCTTTGATTGTGTTCAGAGGGATTCTTAGTACTTAGAACTTCTGGTTAATCTAGAACAGTGGTTCTCAACCTTCCCAGCGCTGTGACTCTTTAATACAGTTCCTCATATTGTGGTGACCCCCAACCGTAAAATTATTTTGTTGCTACTTCATAACTGTAATTTTGCTACTATTTTGAATCATAATATAAATAGCTGTTTTTTTTTCTGGAGGTCTCAGGCAACCCCTGTGAAAGGCTCGCTCAACTCCCAAAGGGTTGAGACCCACAGGTTGAGAACCACTGTTCTAGAGAAACAAAATTTAAAATCGGTACATCCAAAAGATAAAAGGAAATAAATAAATACTGCTCCATGTAAAGTTCAAAGGTAGATTCTAGATAAGGTTAAAAAAAAGTGAATGCTAATTGTTATAAATGGAGAAAGCTGGTCAAGCTAGATCCAAAAAATGGGTACCATTTAAAAAACACAAAACAAGTAGAAAGAGATGCTACAAATGCATTGCCCTTCAGTTCACTTCTTCAGCAAGGAGTTAATTTCCTTTGCTTCCATTTACAATATCTTCACTTAATTTNTTATCAACTTAGATAAAAGTGCTTGCTGCACTATATTTTCTTTGGGTGTTCGCTTGTCACCTCTAGTGTTTAAATGTCTTTTATTTGTTATGACAACTAAAAAAATTTCCCCCCTTTGAACATTATTGAAAATTTTACCCTTTCCATTATTTTTCTATGTAACTACCCCTTTCAGCATTGTTCAGTCTGGCTGCTACAGTAGGTATCCAAGGATTTATATGTATTTTCCTGGGCTCATTCTTCCACACCTTCCTCTTCTAGAAGGACAAAATGTAAGTAGACAGGATACAACAGAGAGTCGGTGACGAGCAGAAAGATCCGTCTGGGAAGAAATATCTCCTGAAAAATGTTGGAAGGCAAAGTGTGGTAGCAGTTGTAGCAGCCCTGGAAGGGCTCTCACTAAAAGATAATTTGAACCAATAGATCAACATCTCCTGAAGAAAAAGCCTGTCTACAGCCTTTCCATTTCAACATTTTTCTAAAGACAATTGTTTCCTATTATCTCAAGTATGTTATCTGCAAAGCATACAAAACAGTTAAGCATTAAGGACTGCAATTCTCTAGAAATAAGGACTTTGTACAACCTTACGGTTCTTGTGAAAACTTGCACTATGATTCAGATTCCCACCAAGGAAATATTCACCTCCACCTCAATAGCTGCAGATAGGGAGATGTTCTAACTTTCTGTGCTTATTTGAATGTATCCAATAACCTGAAAGAGAAAGGCTTCTGCAGCTACTATCATACTCTGTACATCATGGACACTCAAAGCACCAACAAGATTCTAATCCTAANGTGTATCATCACTCATACCTTGAACTTAGAGCCCATTTATCTGGGATCTTTCTTAGAGCACTAAGATAAAATGAGTGAGCTCTGTTTTATACAACTTCTGAGCTGGAATGTCTATACATCAGAAATGTATTATAAAGTTGTACCAATTTGGCCACTTTTTAGGATGCACCTATTTGCTCTTCATGAACTAAGACAATGGAAATTTAAAATAAAATTTTCTAATTTAATTGAACAAAAAAAGTAGAGATACAATTGGATTACCAGAAATTGTAGGGCTTACAAAAAGAGATACAAAGTTTACTCTTTCCACTCAATGTTTCTAGGTAACTATCCATTTCGACATTGTTGAACATTTTGGAATAAGCAAAAACCATAGATGATAGACAGACAGATATAAATATAAATATATATGTATATATATATAGAGAGAGATAGATAGATAGATAGATAGATAGATAGATAGATAGATGATGGATAGAAGATAGATGATAGATGACAGGTAGATGGATATAGTAAGCTCACATACTGACACATGAAAAAGTTCACTTAGCTATCAGCCAATCTAGTGGGCAAAAGCATATAACTGGCTGTATACCAACTTCTGAGAAGCCTCTCATTTGTGAAATAAAAAATATTTCAAAATAAAAGTCCTGTGAAATATGTATGGCTATCTTTTAGGGTTTTACCCACTGAAGAGATTTCTGTGTTGGGCTATGTTTTCAGAACATGTTCTCTTCTCAGTTTAATTTGATAAATGTGGAATGCACACATGACCATGTAACCTCATTTAAATATAAGTAAATAATAAATGTTAAAATTTTCCTATCTATTACTTATGCCTATGGATGAAAATATTTTACCTCAATTCTTTCTAAGACTAGTGAAAATTCTTACACATTTCTTTGTTTATCCATTTTTCCTCTCTTTGTTGACCCCAGTGGTGGCTTTCCATCTTTTATTCCCCATTTCTCTGCTTTTACCATGTATCATTTTTCAAAGCCCAATTAGCCTATTTGCCAGCACTTCAAATAGGCCACATTCTCCCTCCAAATTAAGGAACAAACAGAAACACTCAGAGAACTAAGCAAAATGTGTTTGGAAGCAAACTACAAAGCNATATTCCCAGGGTTCCATGGAACCTTTTATGATTTCCTAACACAAGGAAACNAACACCTTGAACTCTTGAATTTTGCCAGGGCTTTGAACCATCTTGTATCAAAAAAGGACCAAAGACATAAGTGTACTGATAGGCCCTGACTGGCCCTCTCTCATTCCCAAGAGCATTTTCTGAGGCTTGGACTCAATGACATTGGAGCCAACTATTTTCCTCTTCCTCCTGCCATTTGCCCAGTCATGACATCAGGTCAGTAATCTATCCCCTGTGTCCCAGTCTTCCATTTGTTAAATTGGAAATAGTAAAATGCACCTGATGAAAATATCTTATTTGATCCTTCTAGCATGTTCTGAGTGCCCACACAAACCAGAGGCNTATCAGTAAACACCATTAACACTGGGCTCCACAAACCACCATGAAGTTTAACACCTTGGGATAAATTAGTAAAACCATAGGAATGGATGGGTTGATGAGTAGACAGACACAGGCAGAGCAAGCTCAGATCCTAACACATACAAAAGGTTCAGTATATAGTGGCTTTAGCCAACCTATATAACATTCATACATAGAAATNAAAAGGTGATTACTCTTTCCTTAGATAATCAGTTCTTTCTAAGTAGAAAAGNTCTTTACAATTATAAAATATCACAATTAAAAGTAAGTATGTGTGTGTATGTCTGTGTGTGTCTCTGTGTCTGTGGGTATGTGTGTCTGTGTGAATGTCTGTGTATGTATGTCTGTGTGTCTGTGTCTGTGTGTCTGTCTGTGTGTATCTGTGTCTATATGTGTGTATTTGTGTGTGCCTGTGTACATGTCTATGTGTCTGTGTATGTGTCTGTGTGTATATGTTTATCTGTATGT
>LZPO01044717.1:82033-100994 GCA_001675575.1 Neotoma lepida
TGTGTGTGTGTGTGTGTGTGTGTGTGTGTGTGTGTGTGTGTGTGTGTGTAGGAAAGGGCAGAAGGATGAAGGAGGAAACCAGTGCCTACAAAGACATCCCTCAGAGTTTGTTTACATACTAAAATCCACAGATGTTCAAGTCCCTTTTTTGAAATGCTGTAGTATTTGCATATAATCTATCTTCATCCTCCTGTACAACTGAAAGCATGCCTAGTTTACTTACAAAATTTAATAAAATGTAAATTCTATGTAAATCATTGTTGTACTATATTACTCATGAAATAATGACAAGAAAAAGNCTGTACATGTTGAATACAGACACAGCTTTCTCCTAATATTTTTCTCCTGTAGTTAGTTGAATCCACAGATTGCAAAATCCATAGACCCACATGGCTCTTGTACATGATCAGGTATGTGTGTCAACAGACACACTATATACACACACACATAGACAATCTGTGATATACTATATATACATATAGAAAGAATCTAAGAGTATTTGTAATAAGTTATTTATTCATAGCAGTTAGAGAAGCCACAGGAAGATAAGGCAAACATCTCAACTTTGTAACGTATTCACCATATTTTGAAAGGTTTGCTACCTCTCTAAAGTCTGTAAACAAAGTAATTAAATCTTAGCTTCTTAGATCTCTCTCTCCTCTCTCTCTCTCTCTCTCTCTCTCTCTCTCTCTCACACACACACACACACACACACACACACACTTAGAAAAGCACACATATGTGAATAGATGCCAGGTTGCAGCTGCTGTTACTCTATGTAGTTCTGACCTCTTTGATGTTTTATAAAATATACATGAGATGTATTCTAGCTGTGAGCAGACTTAACAACATGCACTCAGCTCGTGAGTGTGCTCTTCTTGTCACAAGCACATCAAGGCCCTCACATTGTTTTGTTGGTATTAAATTATAAAATGTAGACATAAACAAGGTTATTTTTGACTCTCGGCATATTTTACACATTATAATTGATATGTAATACAGAAACTGGACATATATATACACATATATATCTGTATGTGATATAAAGTCAAATTTATTAATGTTTATGACAGGTCTGTTGTATCAGTTATAAAATCAATACTTATCCTAGTGAAGTATTTGAGAACAAAGAAATTGGAACTGGCCAGCAGGAAGAGATTCCTGGTCAGTTAAAGATTTGAATTCTCTATGCCCTGCAACCAAAGCACATGGCGTCTTCAGCAATAGNGTCTAGTGATGGTGGGCAACCAAGAGCAGTGGTGATAGTCTGTATTGTTTGGGGTACCTCTCACATCTCCCTAATCAAAAAAATCTTGTAGAGAGGTACTACTAGTATGGCACTGAGATTTTCATCTAATAACCCATATCTTTTGGGAAAATCAGTGTCCACCCATGCGAAAAAAAATCTTTCATTTTGTAAATTATATTTTTAATTTTCTTACACACTAGTNGGTTTTCATTAAGGCTTTTAATGCATCCTAAATGTTGTTAGCCTTATTCTACACCCCTCTTTCACCCATTCCCTTGTTCCCATCCCCGCTTAAACTTTTAGATCCCAGTATTCNCTACAAGCCACTGTTCTTTCATATCATATGTGTTCTGTTATCTCCTCTTAATTTTTTTACTTGAGTTGTATTTTCATGTAGCTTTTATATTCACACCTCATTTTGGTAAATCTTTCCCCTACTCCTTCATGTGCTTATACCTTTCTGACCCCAGATTTTCCCTTTATTGTCATTTCATCTATACTGTACGAATCTCATTCCTTCAATGGACCTCTCCCAATGTCCCACTCATAGTTTCTTGATGTCCACATGTACTCCATATTAAAAATGCAAGTCAAAGATTTGAAGCTAGTATCCACATATGAAAGAAAACATATGGTGCTTGTCTCTNTAGACATGAATGACCTCATTTAGTATAATTCTCTCAGTTCCACTCATTTACATACAAATTTCCCATTTCATTTTTCTTTACCGCAGAGTAATAGTCCACATTTTCATTATCCGTTTATTGGTTGACGGATGAACATCTAGGTTGTGAATAAAATGACAATGAATATGGATATGCAAATAGTAGTAAGACATTAAGTCCTTTTGGGACTCATGAGCTTTCACCCTTCCCTGGACAAAGAACTACAGGAGCAGACAACTAAGGAATGCTGAGAGATGGGAGAAGGAGTCCTCCCCAGGGAAGAGCACAGCATTTGATTTTCCAGTACCAAGTGTTCAGCCTTAGCAACATGCATACAATAGCATTATACAGGCTGAGAAGGTTGTACTTAAGCATTTAAGAATAAATATGTATATACATATATATATATAGATATTCATATATATATATATATATATATATATCAACAATTAAAGATCAAGAGGCCCTGAATTTGAAAAAGAGCAAGTTGGAGATACAGGGGAGGGTTTGGAGGGAGCATGGAATGGAAAATGATATAATTATATGATAATCTCAAAAATATTTTTTAAAGGTTTTTGGGTATATATCCAGAAATGGTATATCTGGGTTACATGTGCTTGGAGATACAATGCAGGCTGCTGGGACAGGAAAAGCACCAAAAGTCTTATCTACTGCTGGATCTTTCATGCTATAATACCAACCTAACAGGCAAAATGTTCATGCTAGTGAAATAGCAGCAAAACTACTCATGGGGGTAACCAACTACTCCTTCGATTGAATTTGAGGTCTGCTCAACAGGAGAAAATTCATGCCTGGTATTGTAAATATGGTCAAAACCTAGAACTAGGGAGGTCATAGACCCTAGGGGGAGCATGTGACTTTTCTAAATGGTCGTGTTGTTAAGCTGCCTTGTAAATATTTATATTCATAGATTTGTGGTGCTCTCAACCTCTTTAGAGAAATCTTTTCTTTAATTGAAGTAGATAGTGACTAGTGCAAAGACGCATAACTGTTCAAAATGCTGAAAATGAGCAATTGTGAATGTTAAGCTGTAGAAGATTGTATCCAAAGGGGGTAGAAATAACGTAAGATCTCAAGAATGGAGAGGAGTGTTGTAAAATTCTGTCTTCTGGATATGACATGACTTTTATACATATCATCTCCCAGCAACTGTGGTCACTCTGACAAGCTCCCCACAAGATCCAGTCAGTTAAATATTCTAACATGGATGGGAGGGCAAGGGGAACTACAGGGGCCCTACCACTAACTGAGAAACTAGTGGTAATTGATGGCTATGGGGCGGGGCAGGGAGGCAGAGTCATTTTTCCCTGCAGGGTTGGCAATTGGTAGGCTGTCCAATCCCCAGTGGATGACCCCCAACCTATGCACATGGGAGTAGCACTAATTAGACTTAGTGGGTTAAATTATTTTAATTAAAATTTAAAAAGAAGATATGAAGTTGGAGTGTGATTAGGAGAGTCCTGGAGAGAATTGGAGGGGGAAGTACAGAGTGGTTATGATCAAGACACATTGTTTCAAAGGATAAAAAAGATTACTAAAAGAATTTTTAAAAAATACCAGAACTAGTTTACTTTGTTTTGAATCATATTTCTCTAATTTTCNGGCTTTTGTACCNTTTCCATTGTCATTTTTGGGATAGTTATTGAAATTGACACGAAACTGCATACATGAGGTGTTTCTCTGCCACTCTGTTACATGCATATGTTATAAAATGATTGAATCAGGGTAGTTAGAATGCCCATCGTCTCAAGCATGCATAGAGCAGCTCTCTGAGGGGACCTTTGGAAATCCCATAATCATTCTCCAGTATCTTACTGCCTCATTTAAAAGGAGCTAGAACTGTAAACGATGGCCCCTATATTATATAAGAGGACATTAGAACTAATTCTTCCTATCTAAATTTATCTACTGACTAATCTCTCCTTGCCTTGCCTTTCCTCCTACTCTCTCTAGCCTTTGCTAAGTAACCGCTCTTCTGGTAACTATTTCTAAGAGAACACTCTTTTTTGCTTTGTTGGTTTTTTTAAGCTCCTTTTTTAAAATGGTAAGATATCTATGGGCTACTTTTGGAATTTAATGGATTAATATAGAAAATTATTATTATAAGATTATTATAAATGCTAACTACAACTATCAAACATCAGAAGACTGACACAGACAAGAAGCCAACCTCTGGAATAGTCTTAGAAAATGAATCTCTTTCTGCTTTTAGGCCATATCTTGCCTAGTTTGCTTGTTTTTTTTTTAATGATATAACATTTAATGCAAAATCTGAATCATTTTTCAAACCACACAATTATTTCTGTGAATGAAAACAGAAGATACAATACTCAAAGAGCAAATTTACATGTGAGGCTCAATTTTGCATTAAAACAGTCATTTCTCATGGCTTACCATCTTGGAATGCCATAGTATATTTAGACAAATACTTGAGAGTTACATAAACACACAGGACTCCAAGCTACTTCAAAGCAGAGAAGATTCAGCATTCGCATTTCCAGATAAACATAGAGCTCAGCAACGAGAGGTGAGTGTGATCTTACCCTTGCATTTCCACAAGGTTTGCTGTGTCTGAACATACACTTTAATGTGAAAGATGAGAGTTTTAAGGGAGTAAAACATGAAATTTCCATAGAAGATACCTTTTCAAGTTAGGATCACAAAAAGTACAAACTAATAAATGTCACTCCAAAATATTTTTTAAAACATCTTTTCAGAGAAATACACCAAAACAGGAATATTTCAGATCTCCTAAGCAAGATGATCTCAGAGGAAAACAGGAGCAATTCAACCAGATATTTGGCTAGATTATTTTTATCACCCAAAAGTGTTGTTTTTCTTTTGACAGCATTTTCAGATAACTAATTCTATAAATACACAGAGCACTTTAGACTCTGCCTGAAACTTCTCTGTGTGGTTTTACCTGTCATATATGCAATATGGGAGATATTGAAAGATCTAAGTTTGAAAACTCTCCACAATAAAATAATCCAGCTCTATTCACAAGTTATAATTGACCTGAAGCCTAGGAACCCAAGATTTGCTGCACACACTGTAATGGCGAACTTCAATAACTATAAAAATGGACACCCCAAACATTTCCTTAAGACAGGCAAGAATGATGGGGAAAGTAGAGGCATGTGCCTTCAATGTCGTGTGTCTGCTTAGGTCCGTGGAACATTGAGCAATGGGTTTAAGTATGTGTCTCTTTTGAGGAACTGACTGCTGATGCTCTCCTAGAGGCTACAGAAATGGTAGTTCCAGTGAGCGTCTCCTGGGTTTCTGGATCTTCTTTTAGAGCATTGCTGTATTAATGGAACATTTAATGTACAGACTCCTTGAAAATGAGTCCTTAATATAATGACTCCTTAAATAACTATGTTGAGAAACTATGACTTTTTATTTTTATTAAAAAATCCATACAATGTATTTTATCTATCCACCCTTGTCTGGTACCTTCCAGATCCTTCTCACTTCCCTACCTACCCATCCTCTCCCTTATGTTCTCCTTCATGCTCTCTCTCTCTCTCTCTCTCTCTCTCTCTCTCTCTCTCTCTCTAAGAAACAAAAAATGAAATGAAAATCAAAATAAACAAATAAAATGCTATTAACAGCAAATGATAAGAGTAAGGTTACTCTCAGACTCATCTCTCATAGCAGCCCCTAGAATCTAAGATAGAGGGCAGAACCCACCTCACCTCCACTGTGACTTTCTGTAACAAGTCATTTAAAATCCTGAAATGTTAAAATGCACTTAGGAATTATGCCAGTTAAGTAAAGTGGTGGTAGTAGATCCATGACCTCACTAGGTAGTGGGTTAGACTTCCAGTGCAAGGCATGATTTTCCCCCTTGTTATGTCAGCCTTAAGTCTAATTACAGAGCTATTGGTTATTACCAAAATACACATGGCATTATTGCACCCTCATATACATACAAGTGACATTACACAGAAGGAGCAGGCTGCATGTATGTATTTAGGAGTGTGTGTGTGTGAATATGAGAGAGCAAGGGGTTGTACTGGGAAGGGTTGGAGGAAGAAAAGGGAAGGGAAATGATACAAGTATAATTTAATTTCAAAATATGAAATAATATTTTAAATAAAGCAGCAAAAAACCTTGAATATAAAGAGGTTTAATTTCCCACAAGGAGGTCACAGTATTATGTCCTGTTGGGTTTTTTTTTTAAATGTCTTTACTTTTTCAGATAATATTTATTAAATATATGTTACAGATACCAGAATAAGCACCTTGGGAAATGTATCAGTTATGTGATTTTTACACAAGTAAAAAGGTGTTTCCCTGCTATACTGATAATACTAATCACAATAATTTTATAAGTTAGGATGCTGATAACCCTAGTGAGCTAAACAGTTTCCCAAGGTCACACAGAGAGTAAGTGTTGAATGAAAGCTCAAACCATGATCTATCTGCCATCAAACCATACAGATCCCTAGCATGTTTTATAGACCTTTTTTTAAAAACCTTACGAGTAGTGGGTGGAGTCATTCTTCCTTTTACAAGATCCCCCCAGAAGCAAAGCATATGGAAGCAATCATTCAATCAAAAACAATCACCACTTCTCCTTTGCCCTAAGGTTTAGGGAAAAGGTCATTATCCTCAATATATTAAGAGANAGAAAAAACAATGGCACCCTCATCTTACAAAGCAAGAGGAAAAGCTAACTGTTTTCACCATTCTAAAAGGAAGAACCAATGAGCAAAAGTCCTTTGGAAATATCGTCTATCTGAACTGAATCCAAACTCTAAAATGTAGAACATTTATAAAAGCTTTACCTAAGTCAGAGAGATAATAGAAATCCTGAGGAACATAGGGAGGAATCAACAATCAAATTCACCAGAAGGAAACATGAGCCCATAACATCTGGAGAAACAATCTAATATTCAGATAGGGCATCCAAAGCAGAAGAGCATTTGGAAAAGCACATTTGCCACAAATGACTCTTGCTTCATGTTTAAATTCTATAAAATTAGCTAGAAAGACATCCCAGAAAAAAAAAGAGCTACAGTGTCCTTACTATACTCTTAAGAAAACATGCATTTCAGAAAGGTTGAAGTAATTATAAGAGTTCACACAGAAAGTTGGCCCCAAATAGATTACCATTTTCTAAATTGTTCTGCTTTAAAATGTCAAAATGATCTTATCTCCTTAACTAACATCCACTATTTCCAGATGCTAGGGCTTTGGAAGAGCTGGCTGTTTGCAACTCGATGGTAAAGCTGTTCAGAGAAAGACAGCAAAACAATTACCAAAGGTAGTTAATCAACGTTCAAAAAAGAGAAAGCCATGAACATTTAGAGGCATGTGAACTGCTCTACCAAATGAACATGTTGCATCTGGGATTCTAGTTAATATCAAATTATCTACCAGGTTCTGGAAAGACAACATTTGCTATGTTTGCTGGGCCCCTTTATGGTACATATGCGTTAAAGCCAAAGGAGTTTATTTTTTCTAATGCCAGCTTAAAAGACCTTTTCAAACTTCCCTCGACAAATGAAAAAGTTCTTTTTCCTGGTTTCCCATCCACTTACAATTTAACTGTAGCCACTTCCTTGTGCATAATAATGACAGTCTTATTGTCATATTAGCTAGGAATTTCACATTATAAGCCATATTCAAAGGCACCAACTGGCTAGAAACCTCTATTTGAACTCAGTAGTCAATTTCTGAGTCTACACATTCATCTTAGTGACCTGGAGAGCAATTAGTCCATTCACTACAGAACACTGAAGCCATCCTGACTACAGAACATGAGACGAGCTGATCCTGGAGGGATGCTTTGCAGGGATGATGTAAACAATAGGATATTTATAGTCGGGTTAAAAGAGATGTGCATCTTAGCAGATGACTATTTTACAAGACTTGTCAAGCCTATAAATAATAAGACCAACAAAGGGGAGTGGTGAAGGAATGATGACTGTTTAGTAGGATGCATGTCTACTAGACTTTAGAAGTGAAAGAAAGGGATGGAGTATATTAAAGAAAAAATTAAGTGCATTATCAAAGGCAGTGATGAGGCAACAGGAAGTTAAATGTCTTCACCTAGCAATTTATAACAATGTTCATGGAAAATATTTTCTGTTCAGAATATTATTTATAATTCAAAATAAATTTAACAATAAGGTAATAGCTAAATAAATACTCCAGAGAACAAGCACCACTGAAACTAAAATATATACATATAACATGTACTATAGTGTAATTTATGCTATACATACACTAATAAAATCATGCTCATTCTGATGATAACAAGAGGACAAAATGTATGTACTTTAGGTAAACATTTTTAAATACTATTTTAAGGATCTGTGCATAAGTCTAGCCATATAGAAAATATATGAAGGACAAAATAAATTAAAAATTTCCTAACCATTTATTTACAGATGAAACCACGGTCTATTTTCTAGGTTTTCTATTAGGTATATCTTGTATAAGTGTTATTGTATTAGAAGGAATAAAAACTTCTCAATAGAAAAGGCAGCCCCTGAAAAAAAGATAAATCTTAGTTCCGTCTTAACTAAGGANTACAATAGACTCCTAGTGTGTAGCTTGTGCTTTTCTTTATCTCCTAAGGACCTCAGTTATCTACAATATTCCCACCTTTGCTTATCTCAAATTCAGAANCAAGCTTAAATGTTTACGTTAGTCGTCAGTACTTTGAGGTAGAGTATAACAATCACCACAAGTGGTTTCCTACACAGATAACTCTCTTTATCAAACCCTAAATGCAATTTGTTTTTTCCTCATATACAACCAAATTCCATTAACTCTTTAAGTGTACATCCTTAATACAGTTACTTAAGGGGGATTTTATTTTTTATTTTATATTTTATTTTTAGTTCTTCATTCATAAGCACTACATCTATATCACTGCTGACCTCTTACCCATTCCAATTCCTGTGTTTTCTCTATCCCTCCCAAATTCAAGACGTAGTTATTATTATAATAATAATATAATAATAATAATATTATAATAATAATATTAGTTATTATTATAATATTATAATAATAATATTATTAGTTATTATTATACAGACACACAGACACACACACACACAGTGAGAGAGAGAGAGAGAGAGAGACCAACGCCTTTAAGTAACAGCTTTTATCATTTAGAGATAACTAATATATATAACTATATATAGTAATAATATTTGGTAATCAAGAGCACTGAACATGTAGGGCANAAAAAGGCAGANTACAGGGTGAAAGCTAATTCCATAATACTATTATAGATGAAGGTATGAAGTGGAATACAAGCCCAAAAAGAGTGTTTGGAATGTAGGAAAAATAAACCTAGTTCCTGAATACCAGTCTTGGGAAAGAAATGATGCTTCTAGAAGCAGANCACAATTAAAATAGAGAAGACACCAGGGATAAGAGTTGTCTTACTGGCCATTTTCTCTAGTTCTAGTATTTTCTAACTTTAAGTNATTAATACTAAGAAGCCAGTGGGTTTTTACAGCTTGAAATAGTAGTATGACATACTGTTAATATTCTCATATGAGTTTCAGAATATTGGAGATGAATAGACCTTGGAGAACATTTTCTCCCTCAATCTTTCATTGTGCAGATGAGGATATTGATGTCCAGGGAAATCTCTCTAAAATGCAAATCAGATCATATCATTACGATGTTTAATATCCTTTAGTGGCAGGATTTCTGCTTCCAGCTATAACAAAGCAGCTTATACCATATTAATACAAGAACAACANCCATAAATGCAGAAAGGAAATGTTGTCTGAATGCATTGGAGAATGATTTAAACAACAGTCATGTGACAGATCACATCAACATCTAGAGAGAAGAAACATTTCACTTGAGGCAGTTACCTATTCATAAACAGTGCAAGCCAGGGAGCTTGAAAAGAAAACAGAGGCTCAGAGCTGTCAGCCATGCTGTGTAGCTGAGAGAAAAAAAATAGAGTTTGGGTACTTTATAGTTACCTTTCTATTGCTGTGATAAAACACCACCACCAAGGCAACTTATAAAATGAAATGTTTCTTTGAGCTTCTGGTTCAAGAGGGCTAAGAGTCCATCGTGGGTGTGCAGCATGGCAGCAAGAGGGAGACACAGCAGTGAGAACAGAATTCTGAGAGTTCACATGCTTTTTCTTGGCAGAAAACAGAAAGAACAAACTGAATGTAGGGCAAAACTTTAATCTCTCTAAGCCCACCCCTAAGGACATGCTTCCTCCAAGTCCACACACCCTAAACCTCCTCAAACAGGGTCACCAACTGGGGACCAACTGTCCAAATATCATAGCCTGTGGGAGAAATTTCTCATTTAAATCACCAGAGGTATCCATAAAGAGAAATGGACTGCCCTTTCAGCTGAGACCTGTAAGAGGGGATGTCTGGGGGAAAGGGAAAAAATGCAAAGAGAAAGCTCTCATGAAGATTGGCACGTACCTGAACCACATCAGTTCCTTGTTGGACCAAGCCGATCTATCCCTACTTCAATTTTTTTTCCCAAGAGAAAAAACAATCCTCTCACACGCCAGACATTGTGACATCCTGTCAAATTTTCATACACAATGTCTGGTGCCAAATTCAAAGTGACCAAATATATAAATAGCACAGGTGATCAAATGATCAAAAACCAGAAGAGAAAATAGTAGAAATGGACCTGGTAGATGGTTTCAACNTAGCAACTTTTAAAATAAAAGTTAGGGACTTTTAAAATAAACATGTGTCATTAATTTGTATAATAAAACAAATGACAAGATTTCAACCAGATGATTAAGAAAATAAGTATTTTAGTACTAAAAATTAAGACAAATGAATTTAAAACTTAGCAGAATCAACATAATTAAGGACAGTGAACAAGAAAATAAGTCACAAGGAAATATCTATATAGATATATTTGGAGAAAAACATTTAAAAAAAAGAACATAAAGATAAGGATTGATACACCTATGATTAAATTTCCCCAAAGCGGGGGCGGGTAAAAGAAATGTTTGCATCCATACAGACAATGTAGTTTCATGTCAGGCAAAAGAAGAGCACTCCCTAAAATTAAGAAACTCTACNAAAAGCTAGTACAATAAATATCTGACATACCAGTCATATATCAGAGTTAGAATGGAGCAAATAACACAGTTTTAAAAGTCAATTATTGCTGTAGTAATAACAAACTGGACTTTAACATATTAGTTAAGAGAAACAAGAGAAATTAATAATGAAAAGAAGGCCATGCCATCAGAAAAACATGTTCAATGTTTATATATCTTCAACAGCATCGTTTGTTTATTTGTTTGTTGTTTGTTTTATAAAGAAGAATTAAGTTCACAGTCAGTAATAGAGATTTTTAATGTAACTTTCTCAATGGCTGACATATTAAGGACAAAATAAAATCAGTAAGGATGTAAAATATTTATTTAGCATATTTGATAAGCTTGCTTAATTAGCATTCATAAGGTGCTACATTTTAAAATTCAAAATAAATGCTACTTAAAAGTACTAATTAAAGGTTTATCAGAATTGTACCATATAATAAATAATAAAGCAATTCTAATTCTTAAAGTACCACAATCCTACAATGTCTGTGCTCTGATCATTGTGCAATTAAGCTAGAACTCAAAAGCAGAAGAGTAACTGGATACTTTATAGTCATCATATCTGATAAAAATAAGCAACACATTTTAAAATAACTTACGAATAAAGAAAAATGATAATGAAAATTAACAATATGAATANTTGTAAAGAGTAACTAAACTCTGATTTAAAATATTCATAGCTTTAAATGCATGTGTTTGAAAAGCAGAAGGCTGAAAAAAATTAACCATCTACNTGTCTGACTTACAAGTCATAGAATATAACTTTCTGTGAACAATCAACTGAAATAATGGTATGTGGATGTTACCTTTTACACCTGTGTGTTTCAATTCAAATAACCACAGAGGTTAGGTAGATAGTAAGGCAGCAGGGGGAAGAGGGATCATCCAAAAAAAGGGAGAAATACAGTATAATATTGTAAAGAGATAAAGGGGAAACTAAAAGAAGAATTAAATGGAGAGGGGGTGGGAGGGCATGGTAAAAGAGTGAATATGGGGAGGGGTAGATAACACTAATGGCCTTTTGACAAGCCATATGGAAACTTACTACTATAGAAACTTCCCAAAAATATATAAATATATGAGAGGAATTTAAATGAAGTCACCATATAATGGGGGAACAATATCCCACTAGACATCTTATGCTACCCAAGTNAAGCCTTCAGTGCCCACGACTTGTTCTTGAAAATAATAACATAATTGCAAACACTGATACAAGTAGGCAAGTCAGATTATGAAAAAGATGTCATATATCACATTCTGACTGTCAGNTGGGAACACGAAAGCAACATTGGCAGGTACCCTGAAGAAGTGAAGTAGATAAGAAATGGAATTTTGAGTAAATAAACTTGTAGAAATGGCCAAGCAATATCTTAAGAGAACACAACTTAAAACAAATAGGAGTTGGATGTAAAGTTCAAAGAATCCTAATTCTATTCACAATGATGACCAGGAATTGAGGCCACTTTCAGAATGGAGATTCAGCCTAAGATGAATTCTCTGTGAAATCTTTTAAATGTTTAAGGAAGAAATTATGCTAATCAAACTCTTTTAAGAAAAAACAAAAGAATTGGTACTGAGCTTTATGTACACACGATAAACTTTCTACTCCAACCTTTTGAGGAATTACAGTTTTTTTTTCATTAATGTAATCTCAAAAATTATACACAAACACTTATTTAAGTATGTGTACATATTTTTTAAAATATCATGTTTAGGCAGCCATGTTGGTGAGAATATATGGGTATAGCTTCTGACATTTTTATGAGATAATCTCACAGCAAAATCTCTGTTCCTCTGGCTTTTTAAATCTCATGTCCCTTGGGGTAATTTGAATGTAATTGGCCACCATAATTTCATAGCAAGTGGAACTATTAGAAGGTATGGCTTTGTTGGAGTGGGTATGGCCTTTTTGGAGGAAGTGTGCCACTGTGGGGGCGGGCTTTCAGATTTCCTATGCTCAAGATACCACCCAGTGTCTCAGTCTTCTTCCTGTTGCCTGTAAGATGGAGGACTCTCAGCTACTACTCCAGCACCATATCTGCTTGCATGCTGCCATGCTCCCCATCATGATGATAATGGACTGAATCTCTGAAACTGTAAGTGAGCCCCCTCAATTAAATGTTATCCTTATAAGAGTTGCCATGGTCATGGTGTCTCTTCACAGCAATAAAATCCCTAAGACATTCCCTCTTCTGCAATGACCCCTGAGGCTTAGGAATAGGAATTGTGTTTTCCTTCTTTCCTTTCTCTTTTATTTTCATTTTTAAGGAATAAATCTGGCTGCTACCTGAATCATATATCACTCAGGTCTTTCACACTTCCTGCAGCCAACACAACCCACCCTTTTGCCTCTTCTAACTGACCACCATAGCCACCACAATAACAAGGCAACAACAACAAGAAGATAATAATTTTGAAGATAAATCCCCTATCCTTATTTCACCAAAGTCAAGAAGTCATTACAATGTTTTCATGAAACAATATTGAACTTCCAGAGCCAGCAATTCAGTACAAATATTCCAAAACAAGATGGCTATTTGAATAACTTAGGAGCTGGTAAATGGTACCAATTTGAATTGAGGGCAAAATAAGCTAAAGGAGAAATTTATTTTCCTTTATACAATAAAACAATTGAAAAAACAAGAAAATTAACAAAGTCTCATAGAGAGGAATGTGTATATTAGAGACCAGTTTATTTCTTAGCATTTAGATGAGATGGAAACTGATCTGTCAACATCCCCATAATTGCAAGTAATACCATGAAATAAAATCCTGAATGTTCACCAATCATATTTTAGTGCTGAACATTTCATGCAAGCAGCTGTTGATGATGCCAAATATAGTTTTCACAGCATGCAAAATGAACTAATGGCCAATGCTGTATTTTAGATTTCAGAGAGGTTCNTTTTGTTGGTACAATTACTTCTAAATTCTGCAGGGGTCAATCAGATGACCCAAACATAGGTCACAGAAAAGGACTGGATATGATGCCAGAGACTTATCTGGCGTTATCTTATGTTGCCAAAGGTAATGTAATCAGGAGTTGTGTGTATATTTATATGTGTTTGTGTGTGTATGTGTGTGTGTGTGAGTGTTTGTATAAGTGAATACATGCAAGCAATTGCTATCCCTTGAGGTTTTAACCACACTGCCTGTGTTTTATCATGACAAAACTCATTGGGGGTCCTGTAGGCTGGCTTTAAGTCAGCTGGAATACTTCAATGAACTGGCACCAATCACTGAGACAGCAGAGTCCAGAGCACAGCTGCTCATCATGTTGTTCTGTTGACAGGCATTGTAAGCCGGATAGATTTGATTTGTTATCCATTATATCCTGATGACTTTCAGGAAATATGAGAGTCACACTTAAATTAGGTGTATCTCCAGATTTTTACAACTGATATATTTCATAAATGATAGAAATCCAGTATTTAGTAATGGGTAGTTAGGAGACATTATTGTATACCTCAATGGGGAGGTACTACACATTATAATTTTGTACCAGAAAATTCCACATCATTGGATTTCCTAACAATTATCTAGAAATTAGCCATTATACTTAGTAAGACCAATATATCACCTNTTGTTGCCATATAAAAGAAATTGACAGAAATTTTGAAATAGGATGAGAATGATAGTTTTGAGAATATGATTTTTTACACATGTCTGAGTAGATCACTTTTAAGTGTCCAGCTATTGATTTGCAGCTCATTTTTATCTGTATTATCTGATAATATCATCATAAATGAGATATGTAATATACGGTTCATCATTCTGCAGATTAGAAACCANCAAAACAGCTGCTCCAGGTCACAAATGCAGTGAGTAGTAGAGCCTGGATCTGAACCCAGGATTCTCTCCCTGAATATGGGATCCAAGATCATTTCCATGGTAATATGAGGCTTCCAAGGAGGCAGGTGGATCCTGGACCAGTGTTAAGAACCATCTGGGGTTACTAAGAAAAAACAACCTGGTTATACCAAAGCCATATCTCAATTCTGGACAGCATAGAGATGTCAGATAACTCCAGGTGTTTGGCATTTGTACATCATTGGATGAGATTGTGCAGTGCATTAACAATGAACATTTATAGTTATAAAACAGCCATCATATCTTTTATAATTCAAACATTTGAATTTAAATATTATTCATCATTCATTTAGAATATGTACATGTATTATATATTCATTTAATGAAAGGCACAATATAATTACAATCAGTGACAATAATTGGAAATATTATCACTGTAAATACGAAAATTCTAATCTATACTAAGCAAAATAAAAATAAAATAGTATACCGGGTTGGAATAATTTTCAATATTGAAAGTCAATGTCTCTGCTTTTTCTGGCTGAAAACATCCCATCGCGTATTTATCATATTTTCTTTATTCATTCCTCTGTTGTTGGACACATTGTTTGTTGTCCATAACTTTTGAATAAAGAGAATATGATAAATATGGATAGGATGTTTTCAGCCATAAAGAACAGTGAATAGTGCTACAATAAATATTGATGTGAAATGATCTCTGTCATATGTTGTCTTGATGTCCTTTGGTCAAATATCTAGTAGTGGAATACTTGGGTCATATGGTAGGCATGTCCTTAATTTTTTGAGAACTCCCCATATTGGTTTTCATAGTGACATTTTCTTGGTGACTGCCATTCTGGCTGGCATAAGATGAAATCATACTGCAGTTTGGATTTGCATTTTTTTAATGGCTAGTGATGTTGATTTTGCTTTTTATGTGTTTATTGCCCATTTCAATTTCATCTTTTGTGAACTGTCATTAGACCATTTATTGATGAGGTCATTTACTTTTTGAGTTATATGAATGTTATATATAATAACCCTTTGTCATATATAGATATAAAGTTTTCCTATCACTCTCTTTTTTTTTCTGGTTTTTCAAGACAGGGTTTCTCTGTGTAGCTTTGGCGCCTTTCCTGGAACTCACCGGTAGCCCAGGCTGGCCTCGAACTCACAGAGATCCGCCTGCCTCTGCCTTCCGAGTGCTGGGATTAAAGGCGTGAGCCANCACCTCCTGGCCTTCCTATGACTCTCTAGACTGTCTACTCATTCAATTGTTTCCTTGGTTGTACAGAAGACTTCTAAAGTTTCATATTGTCTCCTCTGTTGATTGTTGGTATTATTTCCCAAATGACCAGAGTCCTGTTCAGAAAGTCCTTGCCTATGCCTATTTTCTGAAGTTTTTTTCCTATACTTCCCTCTAATAGTTAGTATTCCAGGACTTACGTTAAAGTCCTTGGTCCATGTGGAGTTCATCTTTGTGCAAGGAGAGAAATAAGGATCTGGTTTCAGTCTTCCACATGTGGATATTCAGTTTTCCTGGCACCATTTGTTGAAGAGACTTTGTTTTCTCCNTTGTCTATTGTTGATATCTTTGTAAACAAAACAGGTAGCTGTAACCTCTGGTGATTATATATGTGTCTTATATTCCATTGATTCATTTTCTGTTTCATGTCAGTGTCATGCTGTTTTGTTATTATGGATCTGTAGCATAATTTTATATCAAAGACGGCGCTAGTTTAGCAGAATTCTTTTTGTTCAGGGCTGTTTTGTCTATCGTTGGTCTTTTTGATTCCATGAATTTGAAAGTTCAACCTTCTCTTTCTTTAAAGAATGGCATTGAAATTTTAATAGGAATTGCATTCAATCTGTAACACAGCCATCTTCAGAAGATCAATTAATTCCAAACAAAACCATGGGAGGTCTTTCAATTTTCTAATGTTTTCAACAGTTTGTTTGTTTAGTATTTCAAGTATTTATTCTAGAGATCTTTTACTTCCTTGGTTCGGGTTTATTCCAATGTTTTGTTTTAGAGACTATTGGGTACGGGACTATTTCCCTGATTTCATTCTCACTGTGTCTATCGTTTGTATATAGAAAGGCTACTGACTGGTGTGTGTTAATATCTTAAACTGCCACTTTGCTTAAGGTACTCATCAGAATTAGGTTTTCTGGTGCAGTCCTCAGGGTCACTTGCAGACAGAATCATATCAGATATACATAAGGATACTTTGCTTCCTCTCCTACTTTATCACTTTAATTTCCTTCTTCTGTCTCATTGTTCTACATAAGACTCCAAGCAACATTGACTAGGAATGAAGAGAGTGGACACCCTCGTCTTTCTTATTCTTGATCTTAGCAGAAATGCTTTTAGTCTTATTCTTGACCTTAGCAGAAATGCTTTGAGTTTTCCTCCATTTAGCATAATATTGGCTGTACATTTGTCATGTATAGTATTTATTATGTTTAGATATGTTTTTTCCATTCCTAGTCTCTCTAGGGCTTTTGTTATGAAAGGATATTATATTTTGTCAAAGGTTCTATATCCATCTATTGAGTTGATCATGAGATTTCTGTCTTTGACTCTATTTATGTGCCGTATTAATATTTACTGATTTGTATATGTTGAGCTAATCCAGCATATTTGGAAAAAAGTAAACTTGATCATGGTGAATGATCCTTTCAATGTGTTCTTGCAAGCAATTTATAGATACTTTATGTGAATTTTTATATCTATGTTCAATAGGGACATTAGTCTAAAGTAATTTTTGATTTATCTTTATCTAGCTTTTGGGGGGTCAGTGCAATACTTACTGGCTTTCTAAAAATAGTTGATAGTGATTCTTCCTTTTCTACTTTATGGAATAGAGAAGAATTATATTGTTAGCTTTCATAAAGACCTAGTTAACTCAAATGAAAAATAGTCACTAAAATGGTTTTGCCCATTCTAACTAGGGCTGTGGCATAAAGAATGTTTAGTGCCAGCACTTGACTTTTTACATGACTTTAATGTAAAAATATGTACCAGAGTATGCTCTTACTGTGGATCTTATTTGGCTCTACAAAATAATTGTTTCAAATTAAATTTGATGCTTTATTTTCTCTACTCTGTGGTTCATACAGTGCTACATATAGAACTATACCATACTTCCCTTTGTATTTCATGGGTTCCTTTATTTATCTAGTTTCTACCACATGCTCCCTGCTCTTTGAGAGCATGAACACTCTTATGTATTTACCTAATCTGGAAGTAAGGAGCAGTGTGCTCACACTGTGGGGTATTCACTGTACATACAGCCTTGTGAATGCAAGTGATGGGTTCAGTTAACTCAAATTCATCCTTGCCTCATTTGAAATATTTTGCTATTATTAATTGGATAACTTGTGTAACATGGCATACTTAAAGCTGCTTCCTTAAAATCTATTTGGAACAAGAGTTTCTATAAATAAATATGTAAATTATAACTACCATANAGCATGCAGTTCACCACACTTAAAGATCTTTTCCTAAAGAAAATTGATGTCTTTTGTTCCAATATTTCAGTATGTTTAAAATAGATATGAATGAGATTTTTCTTTGTTTATTTTATTTTGTTGAAGAGTATAAGAGAAGTGGAGTAGAGAAACTGTGATCAAAATGCTTTGTCTCCGAAAATATATAACAAATATTTGGAGAAAAAAACAAAGCAACTAAAATGAACTGGGTCCTTTATGTAACATTCTTTGAAATGATACAGCCGAGCTATTTTATAATATCCTTTCTCCTGATCCATGTCTCCTTGTGGGGTAACAAAACTAATAGAAGAGAACACAGAGTCAATGTGTTCCTGTCTCCTTGATCACTTCCACTTCCTGTGAAGTTTTCTGGAAATGAGTTAAAAAGAGAGCTTGGTAGTGAGAACCATCTACTTAAGAAATGCTTATTAAAAATATCTTTACTATTTAATGTATTCCTGAAGATAACTAATATTTTGCAAAAAAAGGGATACTGAGACAAGGTTTAAAAAAAAAGCAACCACAGTCTTAGATGCACTGTNCATAACATATTATGAAAACTGGGAAATCTGTCATCTCCAATAACCTGCTCAGCAGCAAAAGCCTCTGTCAATCACTTGTAATATGAACAGCCTTTGTAGATCA
>LZPO01044718.1:47187-57217 GCA_001675575.1 Neotoma lepida
TCATCCCTGAGGAGACAGAGACAAAAGAATCCTTGAGACTTGCTGGACAACCAGGATCACTTTCTCAGGGTAGCTTCAGAACAATGAGAGAATATGTCTCAAACAAACATGAAGGACTGTTTCTGAGAAATGACACCTNAGCTATACCTCTGGCCTCTGTTCAAAGGTGCACATATGTACATGTACACTCGTACACACATGAGTATCCCCTACTGCTCATAAATAATGCATACAAATTGAAGGTTTGTCCCATCCTTGGAGTTCCCCTACATTTGTCATTAAAAAGAACTCTCAAAAATGGAGAATGGTAACAGATCTGAAAGCTATAAATAAGGTGATCCAGCCAATGTGCTTTTTACAGCCTGGAATTCCCTTGCCTTCCTTATTACTTAAGGGATGGTACATTATAGTGATTGATTTAAAAGACTGCTTTTTACTATACCTTTACAAGAATAGGATAGAAAAGAATTTGCCTTCACAGTACCTACTTAAAATAATTCTTAACCAAGTGGAGGGTCTTGCCACAAGGAATGCTAAACAAACCCACTTTGTGCAACATTTTTGTAAACACCCATTAAGAATAATTCATAAACAATTTCCTCAATCTATAATTTATCATCATATGGATGATATCTGATTAGCTGATTCAAATGCAAATACCTTAAAAATGTTTGATGAAGTGAGGAGAAATTTGCCTTGTTTGTAATTATAAGTTGGTCCTGAAAAAAAGTACAAAGAGGAGATTCTATACATTACCTAGGATATAAGATAGCTTACAGAAAATTCAACCACAGTAAGTACAAATTCAGGAGATCAATTATGAACTCTTAATAATTTTCAAAAACTACTAGGAGATATTAACTGGTTATTGCCCACAATTGGATTAACAACTCAAAAACTAAGTAATTTATTTCAAGACTCAAAAGGTGATAATGACTTAAATGGTCCAATAAAATTATCAGCTGAGGCTGAGAGAGAAACTGATTTGGTAGAAAGAAATTACAGGATGCACATGTGGAATGCCTAGATCAATAGCTTCATTGTATTCTGTTCATTTTACCTTCTATGCATTCTNTCACAGGAATTCTTATGCAGAGAGAAGATAATATTTTAGAATAGATATTTTTGTCATATAGGGTAAAAAAATTAAATACATATGTAGAAAAGGTTTCTGAATTGATTCTGAAAGGAAAATTGAGACCTTGCATATTAGTAGGAATAGACCTAGTGGAAATTATAGTACCTTTTACTAATGCTGAAATTTCCTCATTACGAGCAGAAACATTGAACATTGGCAAAGAGCTTGAAGTAATTTTTTTTGGAGAGATTAGCAACAAATATCCCAAAAGCAAGAGACTTCAGTTTATAGAAAGAACTAATTGGATCCTTCCTCACATGGTATGAGGAACACTAATTTATGGAACCCCTACATTCTATACTGATGCAAGTAAATCAGTAAACATAGGTTCTAAGTCAAAAAAATTTAACTTAAGTAGCTCAAAGCTCTTATGACTCCATTTGAAAGTCAGAATTTTACTATTCTGCCATTATTAGAATTTCCAGAACCTATTAATATATAATAACTGACTCTCCATATGCAGAAAGAGTTGTTTTACATATTGAAAGCATTAAACTTATTCCAGATTATTCAGAATTAACTTTATTTATTCAACTACAATAAGTAATGAGAAATAGAAATCATCCATTGTATATAACACATATTAAATTCCATATGGGTCTACCAGGTACTTATGACAAGGCAATGATGAAATTGATAAATTCTTGGTCAGAAATGTGCTAGAAGCCTCAGAATTTCATAAAAAGCACTATGTTAATAGCAAAGTTTTGGAGAAAGATTTTTCTGCTACTTGACAACAAAACAAGGAAATTATAAGGAAATGTCGTACTTGTTCTCTGTATAAGCACACTCTATTACCTGCAGAAAGTAACCCAAAAGGTACTCAGAAAAGGAAAATTTGGCAAATGGATGTGTTTCATTTTGAGCAGTTTAGAAATTAAAGTATGTGCACTGCATCATAGATATATATTTAGGATTTCAATGGGTAACAGTTTTGAGTTCTCAAAATGCTAATTCTGTAATTACACATTTATCAGAAGTTATTACCATTATGGGAATATCTGTACAAATTAAGACTGACAATGCTCCAGAATATGTCTCTAGTAAAATGAGTTTTTTGTATAGTACAACATAAAGCATATAGCAGGTATACCACATAATCCTATAGGACAAGCAGTTAGAGAAAGATCTAATTGCACTTTAAATGATATGCTTAATAAACAGAAAGGACTAATAAAGTCCTCAAGAGATAGATTATGCAATGCTTTATTATATTTAAATTTTTTAAATGCTAATGAGAAAGGAATCAGAGCTGTGAAGAGACACTGGATAGTAGAAAAAGCCTGCTAAATTAAATCATCCTGTATACTTTAAACATGTATTAAATTCAGAATGGAAATCAGCATATGTGTTACACTGGGGAAGAGGTTTTGCTTTTGTTTCCACAGGAGAAGAAAAGCTATGAATATCATCAAAATTGATAAACATTAGGTTCAAACAGGAGAGACCTCTTGATTAGGAGAAGTGATAATGCAACCAACAGTGTGGCCTCTCAGTCTAAGCTAACTTATAAGACTAACAAATGTCTTTCATTTGATCGGAGATAACCTGCCAAGAAAGGGAACTCCCTAAAGTAGAGATGGGGCAAGATTTTGTTTTTGTCTTTCCAGGATAATAAAAGCATCCAGGTAAGGAATCTGAAGACCACTGGACAAATGCTACATCAGAAGAAAAAGATGAATCATCAAAAGAAAATGTCCTAAGAAAAAGTGTAAATTGGCCAAATGTTGTAGGCAGAGTTTTTCTGTGTCCCAGCAGTCACTCCCAAATAACCTTATTAATTATAAATTAATTATTATAATTATAATATTAATTATAATAATTATTAATTATAAATTCTTGGCTAATAGCTTAGGCTTGTCTCCAGCTAGCTCTTACAACTTAAATTAATCCGTTTTTATTAATCTATGTGCTTCCCCGGGGCTCATTTACCTCATTTATGAACTTCCCATGTTGCATCTTTCACGTCTGGATCCTGTCTCCTCAGACTCTGTCCTTCTTCCTCACAGCATTCTCTTTGCCCTGAAAATACTGCCTAGATATCAAGCAATCAGCTTTTTATTAACAATGAGAGCAAAACATTTTTACAGTGTACAGAAGGATTATTCCACAGCATAATGTTATAGCACACTTTCAACAAGATAGAATTTCATAAATCTTCTCAAATGTTTGTTTCTGCTATTACCTACAGACATAAAGGGCAAATGGTGTTTTTGTACTTCCAATTCAATTATAAATTAAAGCTGGCTTTGGAGTTGGAGCCTGGTTCTCCCCTTCTCTAAACCCATTCATGTTTTTTAAAGGAAAATCCAAAATCTCTGTCTCATGTCAGAAGAACCAACTGGTNAGCAAAAGACTTCAGTTTATAGAAAGAACTAATTAGATCCTTCCTCACATGGTGTGAGGAACACTAATTTCTGGAACCCCTACATTCTATACTGATGCAAGTAAATCAGTAAACATAGGTTCTAAGTCAAAAAAATTTAACTTAAGTAGCTCAAAGCTCTTATGACTCCATTTGAAAGTCAGAATTTTGCTATTCTGCCATTATTAGATTTTCCAGAACCTATTAATATATAATAACAGACTCTCCATATGCAGAAAGAGTTGTTTTACATATTGAAAGCATTGAACTTATTCTAGATTATTCAGAATTAACTTTATTTATTCAACTACAATAGGTAATGAGAAATAGAAATCATCCGTTGTACATAACACATATTAAATTCCATATGGGTCTAGCAGATACTTATGACAAGGTAATGATTAAATTAATAAATTCTTGGTCAGAAATGTGCTAGAAGCCTCAGAATTTCATAAAAAGCACTATGTTAATAGAAAAGTTTTGAAGAAAGATTTCTCTACTACTTGACAACAAAACAAGGAAATTATAAGAAAATGTCCTACTTGTTCTCTGTATAAGCATACTCTATTACCTGCAGAAAGTAACCCAAAAGGTACTCAGAAAAGGAAAATTTGGCAAATGGATGTGTTTCATTTTGAACAGTTTAGAAATTAAAGTATGTGCACTGTATCACAGATATATATTTAGGATTTCAATGGGTAACAGTTTTGAGTTCTCAAAAGGCTAATTCTATAATTACACATTTATCAGAAGTTATTTTCATTATGGGAATATCTGTACAAATTAAGACTGACAATGCTCCAGAATATGTCTCTAGTAAAATGAGTTTTTTGTATAGTACAACATAAAGCATATAGCAGGTATACCACATAATCCTATAAGACAAGCAGTTAGAGAAAGATCTAATTGCACTTTAAATGATATGCTTAATAAACAGAAAGGGCTAATAAAGACCTCAAGAGATAGATTATGCAATGCTTTATTATATTTAAATTTTTTAAATGCTAATGAGAAAGGAATCAGAGCTGTGAAGAGACACTGGATAATAGAAAAAGCCTGCTAAATTAAATCATCCTGCATACTTTAAACATGTATTAAATTCAGAATGGAAATCAGCATATGTGTTACATTGGGGAAGAGGTTTTGCTTTTGTTTCCACAGGAGAAGAAAAGCTATGAATATCATCAAAATTGATAAACATTAGGTTCAAACAGGAGAGACCTCTTGATTAGAAGTGATAATTCATCTAACAGTGTGACCTCTCAGTCTAAGCTAACTTATAAGACTAACAAATGTCTTTCATTTGATCGGAGATAACCTGCCAAGAAAGGGAACTCCCTAAAGTAGAGATGGGGCAAGATTTTGTTTTTGTCTTTCCAGGATAATAAAAGCATCCAGGTAAGGAATCTGAAGACCACTGGACAAATGATACATCAGAAGAAAAAGATGAATCATCAAAAGAAAATGTCCTAAGAAAAAGTGAAAATTGGCCAAATGTTGTAGGCAGAGTTTTTCTGTATCCCAGCAGTCACTCCCAAATAACCACATAGAGACTTATTATTAATTACAAATTATTGACTAATAGCTTAGGCTTGTCTCCAGCTAGCTCTTACAACTTAAATTAACCCGTTTCTATTAATCTATGTGCTTCCCCGGTGCTCATTTACCTCATTTATGAACTTCCCATGTTGCATTTTTCAAGTCTGGATCCTGTCTCCTCAGACTCTGTCCTTCTTCCTCACAGAATTCTCTTTGCCCTGAAAATACTGCCTAGATATCAACCAATCAGCTTTTTATTAACAATGAGAGCAAAACATTTTTACAGTGTACAGAAGGATTATTCCACAGCATAATGTTATAGCACACTTTCAACAAGATAGAATTTCATAAATCTTCTCAAATGTTTGTTTCTGTTATTACCTACAGACATAAAGGGCAAATGGTGTTTTTGTACTCCCAATTCANTAAACATTAGGTTCAAACAGGAGAGACCTCTTGATTAGGAGAAGTGATAATGCAACCAACAGTGTGGCCTCTCAGTCTAAGCTAACTTATAAGACTAACAAATGTCTTTCATTTGATCGGAGATAACCTGCCAAGAAAGGGAACTCCCTAAAGTAGAGATGGGGCAAGATTTTGTTTTTGTCTTTCCAGGATAATAAAAGCATCCAGGTAAGGAATCTGAAGACCACTGGACAAATGCTACATCAGAAGAAAAAGATGAATCATCAAAAGAAAATGTCCTAAGAAAAAGTGTAAATTGGCCAAATGTTGTAGGCAGAGTTTTTCTGTGTCCCAGCAGTCACTCCCAAATAACCTTATTAATTATAAATTAATTATTATAATTATAATATTAATTATAATAATTATTAATTATAAATTCTTGGCTAATAGCTTAGGCTTGTCTCCAGCTAGCTCTTACAACTTAAATTAATCCGTTTTTATTAATCTATGTGCTTCCCCGGGGCTCATTTACCTCATTTATGAACTTCCCATGTTGCATCTTTCACGTCTGGATCCTGTCTCCTCAGACTCTGTCCTTCTTCCTCACAGCATTCTCTTTGCCCTGAAAATACTGCCTAGATATCAAGCAATCAGCTTTTTATTAACAATGAGAGCAAAACATTTTTACAGTGTACAGAAGGATTATTCCACAGCATAATGTTATAGCACACTTTCAACAAGATAGAATTTCATAAATCTTCTCAAATGTTTGTTTCTGNTATTACCTACAGACATAAAGGGCAAATGGTGTTTTTGTACTNCCAATTCAATTATAAATTAAAGCTGGCTTTGGAGTTGGAGCCTGGTTCTCCCCTTCTCTAAACCCATTCATGTTTTTTAAAGGAAAATCCAAAATCTCTGTCTCATGTCAGAAGANCCAACTGGTATGGATTAGAAGAAAACCACAATNAAGGGATTATTCCATTGTCACCAATCTCAAATCTTTTGGTTTTATTTTGACTCTTTAAAATGTTTCTTATATTTTTGGTTGTGAGCCTAACCTTTAACAGCTGAGCCATCTTTCCAGCCCTTAAAACCTTTCTTAAGGTATAAATATCTCAAAATTTATAAGATTTTATATATGTATGTATATACATATATATGTACACACACACACACACACACACACACACATATATATATATATATATAAATTTCTGTTGTGATATTTGTGGTCATATCAAATACTAACTAATTCTAGATGTAAGCTTCATCTAGCTTCCTGTATGTGACTTTTTAGGCTTGAATCTGAAGCAGGTAACTAGGAACAAAGTTTGTGTACCCCTGATGTATTTAACAGATTATGTTTCCTTAATCTCTTGGAAATTTGTTGCATATGTTGAATATGACATTCAAAATGTTTTAGTTTTCTGCAGTGACCTGTGACCATCTCTGGCAGTGATATTTGAGATATCAAAGAAGATGATCGGGTCCTGCAAAGATGAATCCACTTGGATTGTGGTAATGCCACTAAGCTGACAAATGCAACTCTAAGATCAGCTTTGGACTATGAACTGCTCAGCACAACTTCATGGCAGTTAGCTAAGATGGTCCAGCTCCATGCAGGACTTCAGATAAGATGCACTTTCCCATCACACTGAGACTGGACAATAGCTAGCTCTCCCAAGACTTGACCATTATCTTAATTTTCTCAGAGTCCTCTAAAGATGCTGTCACCCACACACAATGGGAAGTTATTTTAAGAAGATGGTACCACATTCCCAAGAAGTGGAGTGGGTGATTTTGGTTGTTCAGTGAATCATAGATGTTTATCATTGTTTGGGGTGGTTAGTTGCAAGTTGTTACTGGTCATGTTCATAGAGGAAACTAAGCAAAGGAGGTTAGATTCAAGGATCTCTTTTGGAAAATATAAAAATGGGGGGGGTATAGAAATGATAGGATAAAAGGGTAGATTATTAAATCTGCTTTTGAACTAAAAAGCAAATTTTAATCTCAAATATTTTATGTTGGTATAGATTTTTGTGTATTGATACAAATTTAAGGTTAGAACATAACACACACACACAACACACACATACACACACACACACACATATATATATATTTCTACTCCTGTTTAAGATATTGTACCTATGCAGCTCATTTAAAAATTCAATGTAAAGTTCTAGTCTTTGAAAGCTATTATTGTAAAATATTTAGAATAATTAATAAATGCAAGTTGGTATTTACTCATTTATAACAATCAAACATATAACCATGTTATGCATATTTTCAAGGTCAAATAGATATATTTTAGATAGATAGATGTCTTCAAACACTTTAGAGATCTACAGAATATGGCATTTAAGACGTTTTAATAACATGAGGCTTTTTATGACAGTGAGATACATCTACTCCTGGCAGTACCAGTCTACTTCAGAGAAGATNATGGACATTGAAGAACCTCAATGTGGAAGTTTGCTTTCATTTGTGGCAAAGTTAGGTACTGGGTAAGAAACTGCCCTTGCTTCAAATGCTAAAATTATTCCCTCCAAATTGGACAAGCAGGACACAAAAGAAGGTGACTGTCAAACTTTGCCAAGACAAAGTAGGAGTCCTTCAAATTTCCTGCTTCACAGAAGTATCTGTCAGACATTCTAGGCCTGTAGGCCAAAGATGGATGCCCCAACAATGGAGAGGAANCTTGGGTGACTCTCCAGGCAGCCAGATAACTCTGTCATTTCTATAGTTTTAGAAGTTGTTTGCTCTGTACTTCCTGTTTACTCAGGTAATACTTAATCCTTTTTTGGTCTCTGATGGGGTTTAAGACTTGATAGTTATTCCATTTTCTTTGTTTCCAAAATCAGAAAAATAAAACTTACAAAAGAAATGTAAAGTTTATAAGGTTGAGAGACATAAAACTTTAGTTGTTTATCTAAGAAAATATTTTAAGGTCTAAAAAGATATGTTTAGGATGGTAATAAAGTTATAATAGAAAGTGGTTTATGTATAAATCTTTGTGCTCATCAAGATTTGCTAGATAATAGATTTATTTCTCTGAATTTTTCAAATAGAAATGGACTGGACATCGTCAATGCAATTCTTACCTGATAATTGTTCTTATTGTATATAGCTTTAGAGTTAGAACCTTTCATTTTTATTTAGACAATACTTGATAATTGTTCTTATTGTATATAGTTTTACCATGTTAGAGTTAAGAATTTTCATTTTTATTTAGACCAAAAGGGGAAATGTGGGATATTTGATTGTATGGTGACACTCTGAAACTGTTAATGAAGTTAACCTTAAATCAGGCAGCAGAGTCACGANNAGGTGCCCAGAATTAGTCATAGAGATTTTGAAAGACCCAGGATACAATATGATACAGAGGCACAGGAAAGAGTAGGGAGGGGCTTAGAAAGATTTGCATGCCCCTTTGNTCATATCAAATACTAACTAATTCTAGATGTAAGCTTCATCTAGCTTCCTGTATGTGACTTTTTAGGCTTGAATCTGAAGCAGGTAACTAGGAACAAAGTTTGTGTACTCCTGATGTATTTAACAGATTATGTTTATTTAATCTCTTGGAAATTTGCTGCATATGTTGAATATGACATTCAAAATGTTTTAGTTTTCTGCAGTGACCTGTGACCATCCCTGGCAGTGATATTTGAGATATCAAAGAAGATGATGGGGTCCTGCAAAGATGAATCCACTTGGATTGTGGTAATGCCACTAAGGTGACAAATGCAACTCTAAGATCAGCTTTGGACTATGAACTGCTCAGCATAACTTCATGGCAGTTAGCTAAGATGGTCCAGCTCCATGCAGGACTTCAGATAAGATCACTTTCCCATCATACTGAGACTGGACAATAGCTAGCTCTCCCAAGACTTGATCATTATCTTAATTTTCTCAGAGTTCTCTAAAGATGCTGTCACCTACACACAATGGGAAGTTATTTTAAGAAGATGGCACCACATTCCCAAGAAGTGAAGTGGGTGATTTTGGTTGTTCAGTTGATTATAGATGTTTATCATTGTTTGGGGTGGTTAGTTGCAAGTTGTTACTGGTCATGTTCATAGAGGAAACTAAGCAAAGAAGGTTGGTTAGATTCAGGGATCTCTTTTGGAAAATATAAAAATGGGGGGTATAGAAATGATAGGATAAAAGGGTAAATTATTAAATCTGCTTTTGAACTAGAAAGCAAATTTTAATCTTAAATATTTTATGTTGGTATAGATTTTTGTGTATTGATACAAATTTAAGGTTAGAACATACACATACACACACACACACACACACACACACACACACACACACACACATATACATACTTCTACTCCTGTTTAAGATATTGTACCTATGCAGCTCATTTAAAAATTCAATGTAAAGTTCTAGTCTTTGAAAGCTACTATTATAAAATATTTAGGATAATTAATAAATGCAAGTTGGTATTTATTCATCTATAACAATCAAACATATAACCATGTTATGCATATTTTCAAGGTCAAATAGATATATTTTAGATAGATAGATGTCTTCAAACACTTTAGAGATCTACAGAATATGGCATTTAAGAC
>LZPO01044719.1:0-13046 GCA_001675575.1 Neotoma lepida
GATGATTGACATGAGTTCAATAGCAGGCAGATTACATAGAGAGTTGCAGGTCAGTTTCAACTACAGTATCTTGTTAGCACGTCACTGATGCAGACATGCATATAAGTGCACATATCCTAAATCTATATTTGACATTTTCTTTTTTTCTGCAAAACTATTTATCTAACCAAATGGAGACATTTATATTAGCTCAATTACTCAAACACATATAAAGCTGATGAGAAAATCAGCCAAAATTTCAATGTAAAATTTTAAATATTGACTTCACATTCTTCCAAATTGTGAGAACTTTAAAAAAGAACAATACATGGCAATCTGGAATTAGAGTGACCATACCTACTTTCAAGCAACCACTCAGAGAAAATTCCACAAATCTCTGCCTCTTGCAATTTTTCTGCCTCCTCTTCCACAATGATCTCTGAGTCTTAGTTTCAGGAGTTTTATTATTGATGTATCCATTGGGTCTGGCCTTCACAAACCTGCATTTGTTTGGTTATGGTTTCCTGTAATGTTTCAAATGATATTGTGTCTGTTATGGATATCAGAACCTACACCTACAAAAATCTCAAAAACTGCCTAAAACATGAGCTGGGTACAGGTCTCTAGGAAACCAATAAAGTATTAGGGACAGTGGAAAAAAAATTGGACAACAACAATAAACATGCTAAAGTGGATAAGAAAAAGCCTATGAGGTCTCAATCCTACACAATGAGCTATAGGCAACTAAGAAATGCTGAGAGCAGGAGAAATAGTCCTCCCCAGGGAAGAGCACATATCAATTTTTTATCCAATTCCAAATGGTCAGCCCTGAAAACATGCATACACATAACATTCTACAGTACGTTGTACTTATATACTAAGAATGTGTGTGTGTGTGTGTCTGTGTGTGTGTGTGTGTCTGTGTGTAATAACAATTAATGAAAAAAGAGGCCATGGATTTGAAAAAGAGTAATGAGAGGTAAATGGGAGGATTTAGACAGAGAAAGGGGAAGAGAGAAATTATATTACAGTCTCAAAAATGAAAATAATAATTAAAAAAACATACCACTCACTGTTGTCACAGCACATATCTATTTATTGATATCTTTATACAATTATCTCAATATTGTTCCCCTTCATTGTGATCAATGACTAAATATAATCAATCAAAATATAGGATTTACCAACTTTAGAAATTGGGACTCCTTTGTAACATGAATTTATCAGTTATGAGATTTGGAATTTCATGGTCTGTTTATCTCAGCATTTCATTTTGTGATTCCACTGTGCTCAGACACATCACTGTACATTCCAGGCACATCCACATGACCTAGTTAATGATTGCCCCTAGTGCTTTGGATAGATTCATGCTGATAATACGCAGCATTCAGGCCAGAGCTCAGAAAAAAACCCAANAGGGACCACATTTTCTCTCCTGGCTACTGATTTGCTGTAAAAATATGGATATTATGTTTAGTCTTTTAAACCTTAACTTGGAAAAACAAGGCTAATAATAGTGTGTTATGGCCATGAGGTAATTAGACAAAGTTGTTAAAAAAAAAACATTCTGAGTATACATATTCTTATTCTTAAGTTCTAAGAGATATTTGACAATAACTATCATGTTTTCTAAACAAATAGATAAAAAACCCTATTTCTATAGATATGTATCAGCAGATACTGAATCTCTTCATATAAATTAAAATGTCACAAAATAAATACAAAACAAATAGCCTAACCTTAATGATTAACATCTACTGCACTGTAATTCTATTGTTCCTAGGTCTTGCACATTTTATATCATGAATAGTTTATTATATATATACCCAGGTAATTTTTCTTCAAACCATTAAAATTCAACATAAGGTGAAAAATAGACTGCCAAAATCTCAACTGTATTAAACTATCTTTGCAAGCGGTATGAATTATAAATCACTGTAAATTTAGTTGCTAATATTAATTGATTAAATTGATTGTGATCAAATTAATCTATTGGCAGTAATCAAAAAGTGAAATTGGACTTTTAGCTTACATACAAAATTAAATAAAATTTTATTTAAAACTTAATGTAAGAGCAATAACAAAATATTCCTAGAAAAGAACATGAAAATAAAATGCCTTGATACTGGACATATCACATCAAGGAATATAAACAACAAAAGTGAAAGTTAAGCAAGTTATTCTACATCAAATTGAAATGCTTTAAAATCACAATGTACACAGCCAAAAAAGTGATAAGGCAGGAAAAAATGTTCACAAGTCATATATCTGAAGAGTTGATATCCAAGGTATATAAACAACTCACATAGCTCAATAGCAAACAGAACATACAATACAGCTTAAAACTTAACAAACAATTCAAGTAGATATTTTCCAAAGAATGTATGTAGCTAGCCACCTGTCCAGGTGGGAACACTCCACCTCTCTACTTATCAGGAAAGTGAAAATCAAAACCACTATGGGACACAATTTTATACCTGTTAGGGTATTACTATAAAAAGTCAAGAGAAAAAAAAAGTCATCAAATGTAAATTGGTACAATCATGGCTGAAAATAGTATGGAATGTCCTCAAAAATCAAACAGAACTATCAATATTCCCTTCACTGGGTATATACTCTAAAGAAATGAAATTAGCATCTTATAAGGGCATCTACATGTCCATGGTCATTGTTCAAAATAGACATGGAAACAATCTAAGATAGATAAACAATCAAAGATAAAGAAATTATGGTACAAATAGTTATATAATTGTGGCCTATATGTATACCTATGCATAAAACATTCAAATTGTATAATATTTTTCAACATTTAAAAAGATACTTCAATTTGCAAAAACATGAATGAATTGGAAGATATTACTAGCAGGAAGACTATACTGTATGATCCAATGTATATGTGGCATCTACAAAAAGCTGAATACATAGAAACACATTATAATAGTTATTATCAGGTGCAAGGAGAAGAGGAAATGGGGAAATGTAGGTTAACAATATGAATTTGTGATTATGTATTATTAGTAAGTTTATAGATCTAATGTAAACATAGGACTATAACTAATAATATTAAATTACTGTATAAGATATATTATATATAATAGTATTGCATGAAGAATATTTGCTAAGAAAATATATTTTATATACTCTTTCCTTCTGCTGCTCCTCAGAATAACCATGGGAGATGATGGGTTATTTACTTTAATTAGTGCAATAACTATTTCACTATGTACATGAATATCAAAACAGTATAATTTTATTTTAAAAAGATAAAGCAAATGTGAGTGCATCACCAGTAAAATGAAAAAAGAAGATCTTTTTAAAATATGAATAAATAGTCACACAATATGGAGAATGGAGTAAACAAAAACCTTTAAGTTTCATAATCTGATTTTTATAATCAAAGAGGATACTGATTTTAAAAAAAGGCAGCAAGGAAAATAAAAAGATTCAAGAAATCAGTTATGACATTTTCTTTACCTGCTTTCATCACTACAGAAAGTTAAGGAAATTTTCCTTGGATTTACTTACTTAGAATTAGAGATAGGAGTAAAATTTACTGAACAGGAAATCTTAAAATGGATATTATGTTTATGTCTGCTCTCTTCAAGCTTTTGGTAGATAGTAATAGAAATGTTAGTGTATTTTAAGCTTAAAGAGAAAATATGTTCTAAAAATTGTCATAAAAGTAGAATGGTAACAATGTACCTGGCTTGGTGCAATATCTCTTAATGAGAGTGAGTGTTTTCCACAAGGGTAATAGTCAAAGCCAGTTCATGACTACATGGAACATTCTAGGTCAGTGCAGAGTTAACAAAGCAGGCTGACTCAAAGGGCAGCCTACAGGGATAAGCAAGCCTTCAATCCCTTACTATGACTTTCTTGACAGCTTAATATTCATGAGTAACTAAACAGTGGCCTGTTATCTAGTGTGACCACACCTCTGTGGTTCTAAGTCTTTTGGTGCAGTCATGAAATACGTCAATCCAGTAGCTGAGTTTTTTACAGCAGTGTTGTTACTGGGAAGCTCTAGTCCTCCTTTAATGTTATCAGAGCTGGTTTAAGCATTATTCTTGACCAGAGATAATTGGTTTAATAACTAGGCCTCAAAGGATTTCCATGGATTTGACAGGAAACCAACTTCTTTCCTCAACACAGCCTAACAACAAATCAGTATGGACAACGTCATTGTTATCTTTCAAAGGAACAATGTATCTTTCACTGATTAGAAAGGACAGTCAGGTACAGTAGTACTCCATCTCCCCAACATTCTTTCTCTCTCTCCTTATGGTTTTTCTGCTTTACTATACAAATGTCTGTTTTCTTTTTCTGAAGGCCAGCCTCTGCACACATAGTTGATGGTGCTACTGCCTGCTTTCATATTCATGTATTTTTAGTTTCATCAACAAGTATAGCTCAATTCCAAGTCCAAAATTCTTAGAGAAATAATATGATCAATTCTTTTTGAGTTACATTCATCTCTTTTCCAACATTCAAAGGCAAAGATGGGCATGATAGGATAATATCACGCTTTCCAGAAAAAGTAAAGAAAATAGTGTTCAAAGAACATGACTGCAACTGGAAAAACAGAACTCAGTCTGAGCCCTGACCTACATGTGTGCCTTTTCTTAGTGAATTCTGATATTTATACCAAAGCCAGAAACACAAGCTTCATTCCTTCTCCTTTTATCATCATCCTTCCCCTCTAATTAATCATTAAATCAGCATGGTTTTATATATTTAATATTTTTCATTTTCTTACAATGTAAGAGGATAAAAATAACAATGATTAAATAGTAATCAATTATAGACACTTTTGGCTAAATGAAGCAAATCTTCATCTCTGGCCTTTTCAGCCCATATTTGTATTATTATATTAATAATATTAATATATTATTAATTAATTATATTGTATTATACTATATTATATATAGTATTAATATAGCTTCAAGCTATGATGTTAGTAAGTATACCATGTGAAGGGAGACTTTGATTTTATTTTCCTTTTGAAATACTGTCTTTTATGTATGTATGTATATACATGTGAGTATATACCACATGTGCAGGTACCCTTGTAGTNCAGAANAGGAAGTCAGTTTCCCTGCAGCTGGAGTAACAGTTTATGTAAGCTACTCCATGTAGGTGCCAGAAACCAAACTTGGGTTCTCTAGAAGAACAGAAAGTTCTCTCAACTGTTGAGCCATTTTTCCAACTCCTGATTTTATTTTCTTACTAAAGCTATTTTAGTTTTGTCATGTAGCTCTCTGTTAGATTTCTGTATCATACCATAAATGAGGTGTAGCAGTATTGTAATAATCAACATTACAGGAACAAGGCAATCCTCACTTTAAGACCTTCCGTTAAGACTTCAGATAGCTACACTATTCTCTGGGACAGCTCACTTTTTTCCAGCCAGCTTCCCCATAACTTCTCTTATATAGTTCAATTTTGATCCATCATTTGGGGGAAGTTATGACTTTGATTGAAAGTGATAGAAATTTGACCAAATTATCCTATGGAATTTTTGAATAATCAAACAACTAAAAAATTTTGATGTGGTATATCATAAAGCTTCTGCCACATTGACAGACCAACTCTATTCAACATCAGAAGCCCTTGGGATCCTCTCAAGTCTGATGGTACACAACATACCAGGAATTGAGCAGATAAGAAGTAGTTACACCAACTATGGTATCATCCTAGAAGGGTGTGGTCATATCTTTGTGTTACACAATCTCAGGCAGTGCCAATGAGCTCCCTGTGTCCTTCAGAGTGAGTTCATGTTATTGTTTTAGGTTTCAGATGGTAAGATCTGCAAGACAGAATAAATTCCTCTATTTAACTCATAGTTCAGGTGTAAAAAGGGGGATAAGTGAACTAAAATTTATTGCTTATGCACTTCATTTCTGCATTTAAAAATAACATTGCTTTGTATTTGACATATACAACATTATAAGATCTTAATCCCTCCTCCCCTTTCTCTCTTTTTTCTTGTCTCCTTACCTCCTTACCCCTTTCTCTTTAATGAAAGTGTTAATTTTAGAAGCAAAATGTGGTCACATATCCTAAATTCTGATTACCAGTTGATGCATTCCATAGCTCATCCTTCCTATGCATCTTACCACCCCCCTTAGCAACTTCCTAGAGTTCTTGAACATTTGTTAAATGCTTTTGATATTGATGGAGATTAAACTGAAGTTTTTTGTCATTTTTTCCTAGAGTATAAAGTGTAAAAGAATGTTTATGATCAGTAGCAGTTGAGCCATCAGACAGCCACATATGATAGTGTGCAAGCCTAGCAACTGTAAGAACAACAGTGATGCCTACGGTGAGATCTGCAGAGGTCCACAGTGCAGAATTTACACAGCAGGATCTCAGAGAACAGCTGTAGAATTCATGCTGAAAAACTTACCAACAGTATTATTGTCTATTTATAGTCCTCTATAATGGGAATAGTCTCAAGATTAGCAAAAGGGTATCTGCCTCTATGACATTTACTCATGGTTCCTTGAGTTACAGAGATCCTGTATCAATTTTATCAGTATCAATATCCTTTTTTCAATATCTATTTTTTAGTACTATGGTATTTTGACAAAAGAAGATAATCCAATGATGATAAACAGCACACAGGAGTTATAGCGGAGGTTGGATATAGTAGGAAGCATAAAAATTATTGAAAGATGTATTGTTCATTAAACAATGGATAAATGTACTTTTAGATTCATAAATTACTAGTAACACACAACTTAAAAGAAGAAGTCAATCAATATAAAGTCAGTACAAATATGAACAGTAACTAGAAACTCACAGTTTATAACAATTATGCCATCCTGCAGTGTTTCACTTCAGAGATGACTCACACTGGCCACGTTTTGCCAGTAGGTATCTGCACACAGCCTTTTATTTTCAAGATGCTGCTGTCATGAGGTAAACAATCTACAAATTTTCCTCCATTTCAAAGGTTTTATTCAACAGTAACCACATGGTACCTAAGGTGCTCAACAGTGAGCTCTCAAACACCAGCCTTATTCTCTGTGATTTTATAACATTTTTTCTGAATCAACAAGGTCCACTTTCCTTACAATTCTGAGATCCAAGTAATACTTAAGATATTTTAATTGAAGTTTAATATTCTTTTTCTTTAAATATACAATTATATAACTTTTTAAAATAACATATACTCACATATGAAACAGACCCAAAGTCAAGACAGTAAGCATTTTCATGAATCAATAATCTCTCATGTTCTTGTAAAGAAACCATCTGTGAGTTTCCTTCCTATATGTATGCCTATAACATGATGTCAAAGAACAGAATAATACATTGGGAAAACGTTTATGTCATATTGATTGGAAAGTTTTTGAGATTTACACATATTATTCCATTTTAAGTCATTTATTCTCAATGCATCACAGGCTTGACTTGATCTCATGATCCTCCTGACGACAGCCTCTTCAGGGCTGCTAAAGCAGGTATGCCAAAGCTCCCAGCAGAAACTCATTTTTTTGTTGTTGTTGTTGCTGGGATGTATTCTTTTATGTGAATGCCTCTGTTCCCTTACATACTAACAAGTTGATAAACATTGGGTTGCTTTAGGATTTTGATGATTATGAATAAAGTTACTATAAACATTTGCTTGTAAGTCTTGTAAGACATATGCTTTGTTCTGGATCATGTGGTAAGTATATATTTAACTGTTACATGATTTGATGTTGTTCTCAGGTATTTATGGAGTTTGTATATGAGGTATGTGTGATTGGGTTGGCAGTATGTCCATGCACAAATGTATGGAGGCCTATATCTCCTCCAAATTATTGCTTTTAGACAGGGCTTTTCACTCAAGCTGAGCTTGGTCATTTTGGCTAAACTGCCTAGTCACTGATCTTCCAAGGTCTGCCTGTCTCTGTCCATAAGGCTGAGGTTAAAGGGATGTGTAATGAAGTCCAGCTTTTACTTCAGTGCTGGCAATTGGAACTCAATTCCTCTTGCTTGCACAGCAAGCAATCTTACCAATTAAGCCATCTCCCTAGCCCCTGTCTCAATTATTATAAAAGTTGATTTATCATCTATCACTTCTAAAGTAAAGTATTAGTATTCAAATTGTTCAATACTGGGTGAGGGGCAAGCCCAGAGNTTCACACATGCTACACAAACACTACCACTGAGTCATACCACTAACACAACTTTAATTTCCAATGGGAGAGGCAAATAATTTAGATTTAAGTAAGTTGTGAGAATGCAATTTTCGTACATGTGCACATATCCTAATATGATCTTCTGTTAGAAACACATCAAATAACAAACATTGATGTGTCAAGATGATTTGTTATGGAAAGATTGCAAACTTTTCCCCCTGGTTTCTTATTATTGTTTGTTACCTTTTTTTAACAACTAGAAAAATATTACTACAATGTATAAATAGTTTAGCAATTGTTTTGTGGGTTTTGTTTTGTTTTGGCTTTATTTTTCTTCTTGTCTCATAACCTCATCAACTCCTAGATATCTTTAGAATGGCAGTATGAAACAGCAGAGCTATCAGATCAGTTTGGGAACAGTATCCAGTTACCTAGAAGCATTTAATATAGCATGTTCTGAATCTCAGTTATCCTAATGTATCCTGGGGAGATAAAAATTAATAAGACGTGGAAACTGCTCTTAATGAGCTATATTGTATAAATAAATTCTCTTGTACAAGTCAAACTACAGTTTTACAGTAATGATGGTTTAAACAAATTACCAGGGGTTGGCAAGATGAATCAACAGGTGAGGGTGTCTGCTGCTGGGCCTGACAACATGGGTTTGATCCCTAGAACCCATGTGGTAAAAGTAGACAACCAACTCCTGAGAGTTGTTTTCTGACCTGCACCTGCCCACCATGTGAGTGCATGAGAGCGCACACACACACACACACACACACACACACACACACACACACACACGCACTGAATAAACTTAAATAAATAAAGGCCAAGGAAAATGAATGTGAGAAATATAAGTTCTAACTCTAGGTGCTGGAGAGATGGCTTAGCATTAAGAGAAATTGCTGCTCTTCCAGAGGACCCAAATTCAGTTCCCAGCATCCATATCTACTGGGTGGCTCACAGCTACCTGTATGTAACTCCCTCACCAGGATTCACGTCCTTTTCTGGATTCTTTGGGTATCCACTGGCACATGGTATGCACATATGCATGTAATTTTTTAAAATAATAAGTAAATAGAGAAACAAAAGTATAACTGTAAGAGAAGCATGGTGGCACATACCTTCAGTCCCAGCACTCAGGAGGCAGAGGCAGGCAAATCTTTGAGTTCAAGGTCAGTCTGATTTACAGAGTCAGTTCTAAGACACATAGAAAACTGGTCTCGAGAAACAAATCAGTAAAACAAAACAAACAAAAATGTCTAACTATAGTGATTGGAGGTCTCGGAAAGAAGTGAAGATAGAATTTTAAACATAAACAGTACTTTTAGATGAGGATTCTCTGGTGAAATGAAGTGGTTAGGGGTTGATTGGTGAGAGAATGGTATCTGCTGACTGGAGCCCATATATTTTGCTTGTTACAAACACACATTTATTATTTAATCTGTACAATAACTTCATGCTACAGACTCTTATTATTTCAGTTATAATGTCTTCTAAACATTTGATTTCCTTCTTTTGTTCCATTCCATAGCCTATTTTATTATTTTTATGTTTTTATTTCTTGAAAATTTCATACAATGTATTTTGATCATAGTCTTTCTCCTTCCCCAACTCCTTCCAGTTCCCCCTACCTCTATATCCACACAACATCATGTTCTTTATCTCTCTTAAAAACAACAACAGAAAAAGAAAACATGGAGTTCTGTTTTCATTGGCCAACTATTCCTGAGCATGAGGTTGATATAGCCAGTGTCATTCCATTGAGGAAAACTGGTTTTCCCCTCTCCTAGAGCTGTCAATTGCAAATAGTTTCTTGGATAGGGATAGGACTTTTTGCTCACTTTCCCTTCTCCATGCCAGGATTTTGGCTGGCTTGTGCAGATATTGTGTATGTTATCACAGTCTCTCTGCTTTTATTTGTACATTGACCATGTTGCATCTGGAAAATGCTAGTTCCTTGAAGCCATCTACCACCACTGGCTCTTACAATCTTTCTGCCTCCACTTTCACATAGATATCTGAGCTTTGAGGGGTGTGGTGTGATAGAGACATCCTGTTTAAGGCTTAGTGCTCCAAAGACTCACATTTTCTGTACATTGTCTAGTTGTGGGTCTCTATCTTAATTATCATCTACTGCAAGAATAAGCTTCTCTGATGAGGGTTCAGTGATTCACTGATATATGAAGATAACAACATGTCATTAGGACTCATTTTATTGCTATATTCATTTAGCAATAACAGTAGAGTTTTCCCTTGGGCCCATGACCTATCTAACCTCATATTCTTGGTCTCATTAACAGTATAAGGTATGGGTTGCATCTCATGGAGTCATCCTTAAATCCAGTTTTAAAAAATTTAAAATAATGTCCCATAACATCTGTGCCACTAATGTGTTAATGGGTATATATTTCAGGAAGGTTNCTATGGTAACTCACAGGGTTCATAGCTGGGTGAGATTAGTGGTTACTTTTCTCCTCTGGTATCATGTATAGCACCTTATAGGACTAAGAATGCTAGTTAGTAGGGATCAAGCTCCAAGTTGAACATCAGCTCAATTTCTCCATGTTTGATGACATAAATATATGCTCTTATCAGCAATATGGTTTTATTATCAGGTTGTAGAGGATAACAAATAGTNTTGTAGTATCCTGTAATGTTTAGGAGGTATCTATAGGAGCCATTTGACCAACAACTCAAAAACATGACCTGTTCCTGGTAGTGGTGCTTTTATTTGGTAGCATATGATGTCTAGTTGAGGTATTGTCTTCTCCATTATATGGTAACTGCATTTAAACTCCTTTTATATATACATATATAAAGATAGACAGTTTTTAGAAAGCTTCTACAGTAGTAGGTTTCCATATGGCTTTTCAAAATGCCTTTAGAGTTAGTTGTCCCTCTCCATATTTCCTTCCCTACCTTGTCCTCCCACCCATTCCCATTTTATCCTCTTTTTCTAATTTTCCCTTGTGTCATTTGTAGCACTAATAGACTATTCTAATGTTTAGAATATTCTAGTATTTCAAATATTAGCACTTCATTTTAACATATAAAATTGAAATTTAGAAACATCAAGCAAACTATCCAAAGCCATCTAGGTTGTGCATATTAGAGCAGAGATCTAGATAAAAGCTGATTCCAAGGCAGACAGTTTAATCACTGTACAGAGCACTTACAGAAATTCTCATATACATCTAGATCAATTAAGTCCATAAATAAGTTATAAACAACATAGAAGATAGAGGGACAGCATAAAAAAAAAGACAGATGCAATAATTCGACTTGCTAAATCTTGTCTCCTTAAATCCAGCCCCAGGAGCTGTGAGGGTAAGTTGCAACTGGGATTTAAGATTCTAAGTTCAGTGACATTATACAGTGGTTCTGTCTCTTGTGTTTACAGAGTCTGCTGCCTCCACCACCATAAGACTCCCACTGAAATGAAATCCAGTTGTAGATTTCAAGGATCTTCAAAAAGTCAACACAAGCATTTCCTAGCTGAAGCTAACCTAAGATGCCTAATTTTATTTCTACAAGTTAAACAATCAATCAATATTGAAAGATGTTGGTGGCTTCAACATGACTGAAAATTTGCTCATGACCAAAATTTTAATCACATAAGAAGTTCAAGGGCTATACCCTCTGAGCCTTAGATATTTGGACAAACAGATATCAAATCAATATGCATGCTTATTTATTTAAAACCACCAATTTTTAGATCATTCATTTTATGCCCAGCAGTCATACAAAAGTACAAGTTTTATAGAGAAATTCTGGATCAGAAGTCTGTTGAGCTAAGCCACATCTAAGATGGATTTCTGCCTGGATCCCTTTTCTGACAATGTGTCTCCCTATCAATGGTATTCAAAATTCTTCAGGAAGCACAAGGCTGTGCTATGCCTTGAAACTTGTAGCCTATAGGAAAATTGGGCTGTTTCCTCCATTTCAATTTTTACATGCTATCCATTAGTGTTCTCTTTCTTTTCCTACTTGTCAACAGTCAGGACCCTGAGAAGATTATTTCAGTGTATGTTCATGAGATTTTTAAGAAGACGAAAATGACCCAGTAACTTTGTGAGCCTCTAGTGGAGCTGGAAATGGCCCACCTTTCCATCATTTTCATTACAAGAACTATGCCTCTGTCTGGGAGAGATGATGACTCACCAAAAGCAGTCATTCCCAGTTGTAGGCTCACTATAAATAGGCTAGTAGCTGTGCTAAATTGGAGAAGTGTTTTGTTTTGTTTAAAATATAATATTTGCCAAAAGAAAGTAAACCGAAGCAAGCATGCTTAGTAAAAAGAAAACACAAAAGGCCTTTTCTTTCTGGTTCTGTGGACAACTTTGTTCTGCTCCTAGGGTGGGCTTTATGGCAGCCATACTTTCTTTCATGTATGATCACTGTGTTTATTTGAAACTTAGGCAGGAACCCATGTCCAACACCTTCATCTGTTTCATTAACTCAGTTACTTTTGGTCTCTGCTGCTCTTTTAGTTCACTGGGAACTTTGAAAAAAATCCTGTTCCTGTATTTTAGGTTTTTCTGAGTTTTCATTCTAAAACTATAATAAGCAAAACAAGAAAGTTGAACTAATATAAAAAACTTAATAGGCCAAAAGATTCATGTAAATAAGAATTTTTCAAGTCTCAAAAGATTTTTTCTTATCCTTTTCCCCCAAATATAGAGCCCCTATGGACTACTTAAACAGTGGAGAAATGTGAATATATAATAAATAAAAATTCTCCTTTTTAGCTGCATTTTAAATAGAATTCTAGAAAAAAAAACAGTACCAATTGTAGGAGCGAATCTTAAGCGGTCTTATTAATTGAAAACACCAGGCCAGGTATTGAGGTAAATTCTGAATGATCAGAGAGACAGAACAAGCCACAGCCAACCTCACCTTGCCAACTCCTCAGCTGATCTTGTTTCCTCAGAC
>LZPO01044719.1:17098-54818 GCA_001675575.1 Neotoma lepida
AGAGAGACAGAGAAAGAGAGAGAGCACATGTGGCCGCATGGAGAGAGAGAGAGAAAGAGAGAGACAAGGAGAGGGAGGAAGAGGTGGGATTTCCCTTTGCACATGCGCGAAGTGTGAATGTGAAGTTACTTAGCTGGGGGAGTGGCCAGGAATTCCAACAAGTTCACTATTACCAGCTGCTGCTATGACTTCCCAAACCAACAGGAGAAACTGTGAGGAAAAAACAGTCTTCCTTCCTAAAGTTGCTTCTGTCTGGGTATTGTTGTCATAGCAGCAGAATATTATGAAGACAATACTAATCACCCTGTACTAAAACTAGACTCCAACTGATTTTTTAAGAAGAAAATGTGGTCAGATTTCACAACTTTCTAAAGAAAGCTAGAAATCCAGGAATATGAGTAAAATAATTTAATTTTTAAATGATAATAACTGGAAAGTAAAAGTAAAGCATCTTGACAGCCTATTAGGGAAGCAAAATGTGAATTTAGGCATCATGTAAGATTGTGAGATGTCAGTCTGAGACCACAGGAAAGCTACCTAATGGATAATTTAAATTGTCACCTTACTTCAAATCAGTGTCTGACAAGAACTGACACTTCAATGTACATAATAGTTATTATAGTTCATTCCCTAATAATCTAATCTGATTCCTTAATTTTATTAATCAAAATTTGATTAATATATAAATATTAAGCTATAATAATAATATAATATTATATTATAGTACAAAGAAATGTCTAATTGGCAGTTTCTGATTGCTTAGGTTTCATATTTTACAAGCATTACATTTTATGAAAACAAATGAATATTAGCAAAACTGCATTCAAACAAGCCTCTTATAAGTCAGATATTAGTATCAAAAAAGAAATCTTATTCCAAACCCTCAATCCCTTAAAGCCTGAAATCCTGCATAAAAGGCCATGTTTATAAGAAAGACTTTGCTTGTGTAAGTCCTAGTAAGTTTTTAGAACATCAAATAAAAGAATAAATAATTTTAAGAATTTTAGCATTTAGTGTATTTCTGTGTTTTCTGTGGTCTGAATGTTGACTACCAAAATCTTGTATAGGAAACTTACTGCCCAATACAGCAGTGTTGGGAGATGTGTTTAGTGGAGAGTTTTTAACTCCTGAGAATTCACCTCTCATGAATGTGTTAACACCATCATAGAAAAACAAACAGGCAGATATGGGTTGTGACTCTGCTCTTGTATCATATAATGAAAGAATTTGTTTTCTTTTGCCCGTTTGCCTCCTGCAAGGCAAGAAATAGCCAAAGTCTTCTCCTTACACCAGATGCCTCTTCAGCTCAGATTCCTCATCCTCTGACTTTGAGAGAAATGCTTCTGTGCTTTCCTCTGCTTGTTTGTTTGCTTCATAAATCTCAGCAGAAAATATTTTACTCAGTGAAACTGTGTTCTGATAATTTGAAAAGTTTTTGTAATTTCACTGATGTGAATTGATTTCTTGATTAAATATGCAAATATTTTCAACATGGAGGGAGTAAAACTTTTCTAAGTCAGCTTCTCTGAAGAAAGTATACAAAATTTTCTTATGCATGTGATTTTTTTTCTTCTAAGTATCACTGAAATATTTAAGGATGACACTCACCCCATCCCTATTGCTCCTATCTACCCACTCCCCCAAAATATAAAACACTTTAAAAATTTTTCTGCCCCCAATTAACTTTGTAATGGCTTCAAGTCTAAAGCTGGGATTCTATCACTAGTCTAAAGCCTGGTTCTTATTCCTCTCACTAAGCTAATCACTTAAATTTCTCTTCATCTACACAGCTAACAGACTTTCTCATCTCCTGCTTAGGCTCTGCAATCAGCCTCCCAATCAATATTCTAAGTCCCATTCTTACATTGCTTTCTATAAAAACTTTTAGCTGCCCTTCTATAATAGAATGACATTTCACCAGCATTCTTTGAAATCCACCAAGATCCCCACACTGAGTGACCTAATAATAAAGTCTAACTGATCTCCCTCAGTTCCTGACTCCACTCTACCTTTCTAATCTCATCCCTTTCACAGTCACCTGTATGGTTAATCGCCTACACCAATATATCCTATTTTCCTCAAAATCTCTGGATTTTCTCACCTGAACATCATGAAAACTGAAATGCCACAGAGCACTTTAGTTTTTCGTTATTCTCATTATTCTTATTTATATTTTAGATTTCAGGTTATACATATATAGGAGAAAGTTTTGTCTGGGTCACACCAGGACCCACAGCTGCTTAGACCCAAGTAAACACACAGAGGCTTATATTATTTTCAAACTATGGCTTAATGGCTCAAGCTTTTCATTAGCTAGCTCTTACGTCTTAAATTAACCCATTTTTTAATAAATCTATGTTTTGCCACGTAGCCTGTGGCTTACCAGTATTGTTACATCTTGCTTCCCCTGATAGCAGCTAGCAGCATCTACCAGCTCTGCTTCCTTCCTCCTCTCTCCCTAGTTAGAATGTCCCACCTAACCTTATTCTGCCTCGCCATTGGTCAACAGCTTTATCAACCAATCAGAGCAACATATATTCACAGCATACAAAACAACATCCCCATGATACATATTTTCTTCAAAACATGGTTCTATAACCTTCGTTAAATATCTGTCACTTCCCCTGACATGTTGCTCTTCCAGTTCATCTTTCCCACAGGATCACAAGCTACCTGAGTAGATCTATATCTACCTGATTCTTCCAGGGTTAGTCATAGAGCTTGGGGCATAAAATTAATCAATATGAAATACTGACTTTTTTAGTGACCAGGATCATGGAAGAATTGTTGTGCCTTCACAGCCTCTTGTTTATATATTATGGAGCTTACTATATAAATATATTCTAAAGCAATTCCTTCTATGAACAAGACTTTTGGAGTCTTCCAAGTGTTTTCTGTCTCAAACATTTCTACAGAAACTCTAAAAGAAGTTGGTATTACAATAGTTAAGAAAATTGAGTCTCAAAGAAGCTATGTGACAATCAGTTGTGGCTGGATTCCTGCTGGGATACACCTGGCCTGGCTCTAGAGAGTAGCATCTAACCTAATCCATCTTTTGTTTAAAGGATACCTTTTGTTTCTCTTATGGCCCTATGTGAATCCTGTCTGAGAGTCTTCTAAGAATACACTGCTTATGCAAAACTTGGCTTGGGAAACCCAGAAAACTGAGGTACCTGAGATATCAAGTAATTTGCACTTGGCATTGTATCTTTGGGAGCCCTTTTCAGGTTGTTTTGTGCATATGGAAATTAACTGGCTAACTGTAAATAGAGATAAATAAAAATGCCCTAGGTGAAGGGAAAGTGCTTCAGTCCTTTGAGGCTGGATCCCCCTGCCGCCATGTAAGGCTAGATTCATTCTTAAGATGCCTCTGAGTCTTCTTTCGATGAACCCACATGAACCCACCCACACACTCGTGCTGTGACCCCACAGGCGACAATCAATTGTGCAGCAAGGCATGTAACATTTCTGTTTCTGAAACCAATAGCTTCTCCTAGTTGCACCTCTCTGATTTTTCTCTACTCATTTTTGCTGTTGTTGAGTAAGGAATGAATATATTTACATGCATAGCAGCTTATCTACCACTCAATTATGCATAGTTTAAATGTAATTAAAATGTGTGCTCACATAGTACATATCAAATAATGACAGAACAAAATAGTCCACACATGCTCTAGGAGTCAACTCTTAGTGTTATGGAATCTAGAGTCAGCCAGAAATAGCAAGTCACTGCAGAAAAATAAGAAATTAACAGCATATCCAAAGAGTCTCTGTGACCAAAGCTACTTTCCCCTGGCAATTTTTTAAATTGTAGTTTCATATTCACTTACAAGTTTTCCTAAGGCTCAATGATTTATTTATTCAACAAATATTCATACATTCTGTGTTTCAACTTGATATATAAATAAGTACATCATATAATTCTCTTGAAGGTGTAATAGTCTAGAGGAGGTGACAGATAAGCAAATAAATAATTATATATGGCAGTACTTGTAATGTGGTAAATAAAAAGAGTGTTGCACAGAACTGATAGTGAGAATGTATTTCAGAAAGATGGTGATAAAGGTACCTTTATAGAGATGATATTTGGTCTTCAACCTCACAGATAAAAAGAAATTTGAGTGAGAAATATAAGAGGTAAAATGCCAGAGACATNAAAGAGCAAGTGAAGGGCTATGATATAAAAGACCATTTTTGTTTTTCTTTCTAGATCTAACTGCTGGATTCAGATACTTAGCAAAGGCAGGAGAGAAGGCCTGAGACCCTTCCAAGGGGGGAGCAGATGTTTCTGAGTCATTGAAGAGGAAGAGTGAGTCTAGTAGTTACTTCTCGATTTACTTCTTAGTTAATGTCCCTATGTGTCTCAACACTCTGTTACTTGGCATCTTAATTGGGGTTTCTATTGCTGTGAAGAGACATCATGACCACAACAATTCTTAAAAAGAAAAACATTTCATTGTGGTGGCTCACTTACAGTTCAGATAGTTGATAGTCACACCCACGAGACCTCGCATGCTCTAACTAAACAGTCATTTTCCTCCCAGGTCACCTCTGGGTCCAGGTCACTTCCAGCACAGGTCACCTCCAGGCTCAGGTTATTTCTAAGTCATACGCCCGGTGCATGGCCAAGTGACCTCGCATGCTCTAATGAAACAGTCGTTTCCCGCCCAGGTCACCTCCGGGCCCAGATCACTTCCGGGTCATGTGCCTGGTGCCTGGTCGCTAGTTTGCATGCACTCGTGACCATGCATTCTATGCGTATGCCCAGAGTAGCCACGTGGACCCGAGTACGCATGTGCAGGCCAGCATTTAAAAAGCGGGTCCCACGTACTCTCCTCCCTCCTCACATGTCTTTTTGCAGGCCTGTTCACTCACTCCCTCTGTACCCCCACCCTTAATAAAACGTTAGTGAATGTGTTTGTGACCTTTTTCTTGCAGGGTACAAGCGCCANGAAAACCTAACAGCTGGTTCCATAACCGCCTGGGCTCTCTCAGCGCTTTTGCACCTTGGAACCTTAGGCCAGGGTTCTGCCCAGACAGCCCGCCTTCCATTTGCCTGGCTGCAGGACTTCTGCACTCAACACCGGCCCTCGGATTGGTGAGTCTATGCCCCTCAGCCAGCATAAACAGTGTCTTACTGCTGTCTCTGAGACTGGGGGAACCCCCGATCACGGCCTTTACTGGCTACGGCCAACCCCTATCGCTGGCTTAAGATTTCTGCCTGTCTCCCATGTCTGCACTTTGAGTTATATTTCTCATAGTTGGACCCGCTGTGTCCGCTGGCTGCATAGGGCCCACAGGTTTCACTGACTGGATGGGGTTAGTGAATTCTGTTCAGTCTACTGGGGGGTCTGCCTACACCAGTCTAAGGCCCCCACCCCACACTTGACAAAGTGCCCTGTGGTCAGTGCCTACACAGACCCGTTTCTGGTCCTGGGGACGCTTAGGACCTTGCCTCGTGTCTGGGGCACAGGCCCCTGAGTCATCGTGCTTTTTATTTTTATCTGAGACTTTGCCTCATGTGCGGGACACAGGCCCTCAGATTATTGCATTTTTATTTTCATTTTCATTTTTTTTTCCTCTCTGCTGCACACATGGGAAACAAGGCATCCAGCCCACCTAGTCCCACTTCCCCCTTAGGATGTATTTTAGAGGTCTTAAAACCTCTCACTTTAATGCCGTACTTAAAGACCACTGAGCTTACTCATATTTGTACTAAAAAATGGCCCAAATATGTTTTAGCAAACAGTAAAGTTTGGCCTCCATCTGGCTCTTTAGATCTCGATATTTTATGGGAGTTATCTAACTTCTGCCAGCAAACAGGCAAACGAAAAGAGTTACCTTATATTGAGGCTTTCTTCTATCTAAGTGCTAAACCTTCCCTTCTGGGTTCCTTCTCTCCTGCTCATGTGCTTCTAGCTATAAATCCTCAATCTGAGGACCCTCTGATTCTAGACCCTGCAAACAAACCTCCGCCTTTATGACCTACAGCTCCCCCTCCTTCTGCTGCTCCAGCTCTTGCTCCCAGGGCAGGTGCTGCTTCGGTTGCTTCAGCTTCCAACTCTTCAGTTTCTCCCTCTTCTCCAGCTCTGGCTGCTTCCAAAACACCTGCTCTGGCTCCAACTTTCACACCTCCTGCTACCTGCTCTCGGATTGCTAAGGGATCTGAACCTAGCCAGGCCAACCCGCAAACTGTTCTCCTTTTGCAGGAGGTAGCCGGGGTAGACGGACTGGTGAAAGTTCACGTCCCATTCTCTCTCTCAGAACTCTCTCAGATAGAACAAAAACTGGGCTCCTATACCTCTAATTCTACTTCCTTTGTTAAACAATTCCAATACATTACTCAATCTTATAGTCTAACCTTTCATGATGTATTTATGGTACTTTCTAATAACTTACTTCCTGAGGAGTGCAGGCGTGTTTGGGAACAGGCAAGGACACATGCAGATGACACACACCAAACTAACCCCGCCCACCCTCCAGGGGCTGAGGCAGTTCAGACACAGACCCACACTGGGATTACAATACACAGGGTAGGTCCCTAGCCAGAGACAGATTTATCACATGACTTCTAGCAGGTCTCTGTAAAGTGGCTNTAAAGCTGGTATGAAAAACTAAAGACTATAATTCAGGATAAAAATGAAAATCCATCTAATTTTTTGGACAGGCTTACAAAGGCCCTACTTCAGTACACAAGTCTGGATCCTGAGAGTCCAGAAGGCCAGCAGGTGCTTATGACCCACTTTGGCTCACAGAGTTTCCCCAACATTAGGGCTAAGCTTAAATGTTTGGAGAGAGGGCCCCTGACTCCACAGGCAGAGCTGTTAGCAGTGGCATTCAATGTGTACTATGGTAGAGATGAAAAGGCCCAGAAACAAAGCTGCCAGATGCTGGCAAATGCCATGTGACTAGCTTCCCAAAAGCCACTGGGTCCTTGTTACAACTGTGGATAGGAGGGCCACTGGGCTCGGGCTTGTAGTGCTCCATGGAAGGCCCCCTGAAGGCCACCACCGGGGCCTTGTCCTAGGTACCAGCTAGAGGGTCATTGGTCTTCTGATTGTCCTCACACACCGGGAGGCGCGGGCCAGTGGATCAAGATCAATCTCAAGCGAACGTCCTGGGTTTAGCTTTGATCGAAGATGATTGAAGCTGCCCAGTTCCCAGCCCAGCCATGCTCATCACACACAGGGAACCCAGGGTCAACATAACAGTGGCTGGGTGATCTATCTCTTTCCTTGTGGATACCGGAGCCACCTATTCAGTTCTAAGAGAGTATTGGGGCCCTACTCTTCCTTCTCGCCTTCCCGTCGTCAGGGTAGGAGGACAGCCTTATATACCTCATCAAACTCCATCACTTAATTGCATTTTCAGGGACATTCCTCTTACACATACATTTTTAGTGGTGCCAAGCTGCCCAGTACCTCTAATGGGGAGAGATTTTTTTTTAGCCAAGCTGGGAGCTTCTATTTCTTTTGCTCCTCACATTTGCCTTACCTCAGACACATCAGCAGCTCCTCTTCTTCTCCTTCTAGCTACCCACCCTGCTAATTCTAACAGCTCATTTCCCTTGCCAGCCTCTCAGGTGGACCTCAAGGTCTGGGACACCCAGAACCCTTCTATCGCTAGACATCACCCCCCTATCACTATCCAATTACAGGACTCTATGTGGTATATTACCCAAGCTCAATATCCTCTCTCACTCCAGAGCCTAATAGGACTTAAACCTATCATTTCTGATCTTCTCAGGAAAAAGCTGCTCCACCCAACCTCTTCACCTTTTAATACTCCTATACTGGCAGTTAAAAAATGGAACCTACCGCCTGGTTCAGGGCCTCCGGCTCATTAATTCTGCAGTGGTCCCTCTCCACATATCTTTGCTTTCACCTGGACTAACCCTGACACTCACCTGTCTACACAGCTAACTTGGACTGTCCTGCCACAGGGATTCAGTGACAGTCCACACCTCTTTGGTCAGGCTCTGGCCTCTGACCTGCTCTCTCTGTCTCTTCCTGGCTCTAAACTAATACAGTATGTAGATGACATTTTACTCTGCAGCCCTTCATTACAATTCAGCCAAACTAATACCTCTGCTCTCCTAAATTTCTTATCCAGCCAAGGTTACAGGGTGTCTCCTTATAAGGTTCAGCTCTCCACTCCCCAGGTCACCTATTTGGGTCTAACCATTACTCCAACTCACAAGGCTATTACTGTAGATAGAAAACACCTGATTCAGTCTCTTGCAGTCCCTTCTACTAAACAGGAAATTCTATCTTTCCTAGGAATAGCTGGCTTCCTGCAGTCCTGGATTCCATCTTTTTCTCTCCTTGCCCTTATATGAGGCAGCTCAGGGCTCTCCACATGAGCCCCTCCTTCACCCTGTCACTAAACCTTTTCAAAGACTGCAACAAGCTCTCCTCCGGGCTCCAGCACTTCATCTTCCAGATCTAACTCATCCTTTCTCTCTCTATGTAACAGAAAAGTAGGGATTTGCCCTTGGAACCCTAGGGCATCAGCTGGGACCCTCCTTTGCACCTGTAGCATACCTGTCAAAGAAGCTAGATCTTACTACTCAGGGCTGGGCACCTTGCATTCGTGCCTTAGCGGCTGCTGAGCACCTTATTCGGGAGTCAAAAAAGCTAACTTTTGGGTCACCTACAACTGTCTTTTCCCACCATAATCTGTCTCAATCCTTGACTTATAAAGGCTTACAAACTTTACCTCCCTCCAGGGTTCTTTCTCTCCAGGTGGCGTTAGTGGAAGATGCCACACTCAACTTTAAAACCTGTGTGCTTCTAAATATCTCAAGTCTTCTTCCTCAGCCTAACACTGACTATTTTTCCTCTCATTCCTGCACTGAGATCTTGGAGGAACTGTTGCCACACCCTTCAAGTTTACAGGAGGGCACATTGCCCCAGGCCACTCACACCTGGTACACAAATGGCAGCTCCTTCTTACATGAGGGGACCCGTAAAGCAGGCTACGCCATAGTGTCAGACACTGAGGTGGTAGAAGCACAGGCCTTACCCCCACACACCACTAACCAACAGGCTGAGCTGCTGATAGCTCTCACCCATGCCTTCCAATTGGCACAGGGGCAATCCCTAAATGTTTATACAGACTCCAAATATGCTTTCCATATCCTCCTGTCCCACACTGCTATCTGGAAAGAGCGTGGGCTCCTTAGAACAAAGGGAGGATCCATATCTAATTCAGGCCAAATAATGGCCATGCTAAAAGCTTCCCACCTCCCCAAGGCTATAGGAATTATCCACTTCCAGTCTCATCAGACTGACAGCTCCATCATCTCCAAGGGAAATAATCAGGCTGACTAGGCAGCCAGAACAGCGGCCCTCCAGGGCCAAGACTCACCCCACCAACGACAGGGAATCCATACATTACAGCCCACAGACACACAGGCAACTCTTGACACCAAACAAATTTTGTCCTATCTACATCAGCTCTTTCACCCAACAGTCTTGCTCTGTCTGAGTTTGTAAAAGCTCACTTGCAGCCCACGTCTGAGGACTTACAGTTCTTCAGAACTATTACTGCCTCTTGTGAAATCTGCCAGAAGGCAGATCCCAATACAAGATATAGAAGTCAGCCTTTTCCCACCCACCAGGCCAGAGGCTCCCTTCCAGGGACTGACTGGCAGCTCGATTTTACCCACATGCCCACTGTGGGGAGAATTAAATATCTTCTGGTGATGGTGGACTCATTTTTGAACTGGGTAGAGGTATACCCAGTTTCTAATAAGCGAGCTCAGACAGTTACAGACCTCCTTAGTTGGGAAATCATTCCTTGGTTTGGAGTTCCTACATCTCTTCACTCTGACAATGGTCCGAAGTTCACCTCCCAGATTTCTCAGACACTAGCTAAGGCTCTCAATATTCCTTGGCATTTTCATATTCCATACCGTCCTCAATCCTCAGGAAGGGTGGAGTGCACTAACAGGACTTGGAAGTCTATTCTTACTAAGGTGTCACAGGAACTTCACCTCAACTGGGTAAAACTATTGCCTCTAGCCCTTCTCAGGCTTCGGGCTCTTTCCAAGAAGTCTCTTTTAATTTCCCCCATTTGAGCTGATGTATGGAAGACCAGCCCTAATGCCAGGTGTCCTTCCCAAATCCCCACCCCTTCCAGATAGCCTGTTAACTCCCCTGTTGTGTCATCTCAGGTCTACTCTGTGGAACTTTGCAGACCACTTTCTACCTCAGCCATGTGACAATATCTGCCTACCCCAAATCCACATTGGGGATCAGGTTCTTCTCTCTCCTCCAGGTCAGTGTCCCTCACCTCTCTCTCCTAAATGGCAGGGACCTTTCAAGGTAATTCTTGTAACTCTCACAGCTGCTAAACTCAAGGGCTTTCCTCATTGGATTCACCTGTCTCAACTAAAGCCTTTTACTCTACCTCCATCCCAGGAAAATCTCTCTTCATATACAGTCTCTCAAACAGGACCCTGCTCTCTTAAGTTCCAGAGGATACCAGGTGACACTGACTTGTCACCGATTGCAGAACAATAAGGTTCTAAAACCACAAGCCTCTTAACCACTCAGTTAATCGTTACAGGATCACAATAGGGCTGGAGACGGAGGACCAATTAAACACATCCAGGTGGTAAGGAACAGTAACAGCAGTTCAAAGGTATTTATACATCTCCAGACTCAAACAGGGTCTGGACTCTACAAAAAAAGAGACTTTAATATAACAAATTCACTACCATTAAAATTCTCTCTCTCTCTCACTAACTCTGAACACTACAGTGCCATAGTCATGGTTTAACTTTCTCACGACTGCTTCTTAATATGTTTAAATTTTCTTTAAGCTCAAGAAACCAGCTTGAATCCACCTGGACAGAATGGATCTGCTTGAGAATTAAGTATAACCCAAACTTTACTAATCCTAGGACCCCCCCTCCCTCACCTGGGGTTCCCTCCAAATGTTAAAAACTTTTTTCTTTTTTAAGTTTTCTCTGCCTCACTAGCACCTTCCCAAACACAGCTGGACTGCTCCAGGGCAACAGATTACTGGAGCTGCAATCCAAGACAGCCGGACTGCTCCAGGACACAACCTAATACAGCTGGACAGCTCCAGGACAGCAGATGACAGCCCGCCATTACAGAACACCTGGATACTTCAGGAGCCCCTCTCCTATACCCCCCCCCAGAGTCGGTGCCCACCAAGTCAGCTGGAAGCAGTTTTTCCAGGAGACATGATGCCCCATACTCACTCATCTGCCATCTTTTATGATAACAAAGAGTCTGGAATTATAGTCACACCCATGTGACCTTGCATGCTCTAACTAAACAGTCATTTCCGCACAGATCACCTCTGGGCCCAGGTCACTTCCGGCACAGGTCACCTCTGGGCCCAGGTCACTTCCGAGTCATATGCCTGGTGCATGGCCAGGTGACCTCGCATGCTCTGATGAAACAGTTGTTTCCCGCCCAGGTCACCTCCGAGCCCAGATCACTTCCGGGTCATGTGCCTGGTGCATGGTCGCTAGTTTGCATGCACTCGTGACCATGCATTCTATGCGTATGCCCAGAGTAGCCACGTGGACCCGAGTACGCATGTGCAGGCCAGCATTTAAAAAGCGGGTCCCACGTACTCTCCTCCCTCCTCACATGTCTTTTTGCAGGCCTGTTCACTCACTCCCTCTGTCCCCCCACCCTTAATAAAAACTCTCGTTAGTGGGTTTGTCATGTTTGTTTTTCTCGCAGGGTACAAGTGCCTAGAAAACCTAACAATAGTCCATATTGATCATAATGGCAGGAAACAAAGCAGCATATAGGCAAACATGGTGTTAGAGAAAGAGCTGAGAGTTCTTATGTCTTGACTCATAGGCAGCAGAAAGTGGTCTGAGACCCTGGGCGGTATCTTGAGAATATATGAGACCTCAAAACACATCTTCACAGTGACACACTTCCTCCAACAAGGCCATATCAAATCCAACAAGGCCGCACTTCCTAATAGTGCCACTCCCTTTGGAGGCATTTTTTTCAAACTACCACACTTGGGATGCTAATGGGTATACATTGTTCTTCCATATATCTATATGGTATAATACTTACACATATATATGTTCAAGGTATAAAATACACAAACATATCTGAAAGAATTTGGTGTATCATATGTTTCATAAATGGAATCCAATTTCAAATATCTCAAAAGATCTTGCTATTTAGAGAAAATAAAAGATACTTTTAAATATTAAAACAAATCCATTATTATCATGAAATTCCATCTGTCCATGGGTTGTAAGGAGTCAGTGTACACAAGTTAAGTAATGAGGCCTATTCATTAACATACTTCAAAATAAAAATTGCATGATTGATATAAGCCCAACTGACCCTTCTATTTTTACCAACATGCCCCAGTGCACACCCCTGGTGGAAGCCTCCTGAAACCCAGGTAAGACTGCCCTGATTCTGCCTGAACTCATCTACCATAACTCCAACTGCCCCTCCTTTCCTCATTACTATATCCCTGCCCACACCTCTGTCCAAAGCCTTCCATGCCATCAGACTAGGCTAGCTCCTCCAAAACCAGCTTAGCCACTCCCCCAACTCACCCCAGTGTTGGCTGCACCATCCCAGCTTAACCCTAAATGNCCCTCTTCTCCTTGTCACCTGATCTGGGCCCACACCTCTAGTGGAAGCCTCCTACTCCACCAGAGGCCAGAAGAGCATCCTGAATCCCAGGTAAGACTGCCCCCCCATGCTCACTCAACATAACTCCAACTGCCCTCTATTTCCTCATCACCATATTCCAGCCCACATCTCTGGTGGAAATCTTCTGCCCAAATCAGAGGCTGGGCTGGCTGTCGGAGCCCACAGAGGTTTTCTAATGAAATCTGAGCTTGCTTTACCCAGCAGGGCTGCATAAGGGAATGAATTGACCATGTGCAAGTTACCAGGTGTTTGGAAGGGTTTGAACTTGGCTGTGCTAGGGGAGGTCTTTTGCTCCACCCCTTTGCATTTCTATAAATAGCCCTTTAGAAGAGACAGAAGAGGCTCTTCTAAGTGGGTTTTGATCCAGGTCCTCCCGAGGCTATCCTGTGTTTCTATCTTTCTCCCCTTCATATTTCTATCTAAATATTTCTTACTTCTCCCTACTCAAGAGTACCCTGGGAAAAAAAGTGTGGGCAGGTCCCCTGAACCTGCCAGCATCCTGAACCACAGAGGTCAGATCAGCATCCTGAACCTCAGAATCCAAGTTTTCCCAGAAAACAAGGCAAAAGCCTCCTACCCAACCATAAGTCAAGCCAGTATCCTTAACCACAGAGGACCCCTGGCCAGATCAGAGACCACACATATAGCCTGATCTCCATCCTCAAACTTTGACAGCAACCCTGCTAAACCAGAGGCCATCCAAACTATCAGAAGTCCAGCCTTCAATGTGACTGGACACCCTCTCTACTCAACTACAGGCCATGGTAGCCAGAAGACCAGAAAAGAAAGAGAAACTAAGGATAAAACCCCTGTCCAACAAAGACAAGGTATGGTGGTATGGGTGAACTTGGGCAGGGTTGGGCAATCTTTCTTGGGGTTCAGTATCCTGGCCTTGGCTCTGGTGGAATAGGAGGCTTCCACAAGAGGTGTGCACTGGGGTATTTTGGCAAGGAGAGGAGGGGGAGTTGGGGTTATATTGATCATGCAATTTCTATTTTGAAGTATGTTAATGAATAAGGCCTCATTACTTGACTTGTATACCTTGACTCCTTGCATCCCATGGGCAGAGAAATTTCATAATAATAATGGATTTGTTTTAATATTTAAAAGTATCTTTTCTTTTATTTTCTCTAAATAGCAAGATCTTTTGAGATATTTGAAATTGGATTTCATTTATGAAACATGATGCACCAAACTCTTTCAGACATGCTTGCATCTAGACCTATAACCACTCCAAATCCAGTTGCCTATATGTAAGCATAAGGACACAGATAACAAGAGCCAGGGCAATATGTCACCACCAGAGTCCAGCCATCCTATTACAGCAAGCCCTGAATATTCCCACACAGCTGAAGCACAAGAAAATGACCATAAAATCAACTTTATGATGGTGATTGGGATCCCTTAAGAGGAAATGAATAAATCCCTTAAAGAAGTTGAGGAAAAGACAACCAAAAAAGGAGGAAATCAATAAATCTCTTAAAGAATGTCAAGAAAGAACAGTTGATGGAAATGAATAAAACTGTACAAGACCTGAAAAGGAAAAATAGAAGAAATTAAAAAAAAAAAACACAAACTGAGGTAATTCTGGAAATGGAAAATCTATGTAACTGAACAGGAACTACAGATGCAAGCATCACCAACAGAATATAAAAGATAGAAGAGAGAATCTCTGGTACTGAGGACACAATAGAGGAAATAGATACATCAGTTAAAGAAAATGTTAAATCAAAAAAATTCCTGACAGAAAACATACAGGAAATCTGGGACACTATAAAAATGCCAAATCTAAGAAAAATAGGAATAGAAGGAAAAGATTCCTCACTTAAAGGCCCAGAAAATATATTCAATAAAATCATAGAAAAAAAAATTTTCTAGCATAAAGAAGGACATGCCTATAAAGGTACAAGAAGATTACAGAACACTAAATAGATTGGACCAGAAAAGAAAGACCCCTAACCATATAATAATCAAAACACTAAGCACAGAGAATAAAGAAAGAATATTAAAAGCTGCAAGAGAAAATGGCCAAATTACACATAAAGGCAGACCTATTAGAATGGAGATGCTGAGAGTCAGAGGGTATTGATAGATGTGCTGCAGACTCTAAGATATCACAGATACCAGCCCAGACTACTTTCAATCACCACAGGTGAAGAAAATGAGATGCCTCATAACAAAATCAAATTTAAACAATGTCTATCAACAAATCCAGCCCTCTAGAATGTACTAGAAGGAAAACACCAACCCAAGGACGTTAACTACACCCACAAAAATGCAGGCAATAAACTACCTCACACATTCATAACCCAAAGAAGGAAAACACACACAAACACACACTCCCATCATCAACAACTACAACAAAATAACAGAAATTAACAATCATTTGTCACTGATATCTCTCAATACCAATGGAAATTCCCAATAAAAAGACACAGACTAACAGAAGGGATACAAAAACAAATCCATCCTTCTACTGCATATAAGAAACACACCTCAATAGCAAATATAGACATTGTCTCAGAGTAAAGGGTTGGAAAAAGATTTTCAAAGCAAATGGGTCCAAGAAGAAAGCTGGTGTAGCTCTTCTAATGTCTACCAAAGTAGGCTTCCAACCAAAATTAATCAAAAGAGCCAGGGAAAGACACTCCATACTCATCAAAGAAAAAAAATCAACTAAGATGACATCTCAATTCTCACCATCTATACCCCAAACACAAGGGCACCCATGTTTGTAAAAGAAATACTACTGAAGCTTAAATCACACATTGACCCTTACATATTGGTAGTGGAAGACTTCAATACCCAACTCTCACCAATGGACAGATTATCCAGAAAAAACTAAACAGAAAATGGTGGAGCTAACAAATGTTATAACACAAATAGACCTGACAGATATCTACAGAACATTTCATTCAAACACAAAAGAATATATTTACTTCTTAGCACCTCATGAATCATTCCTCAAAATTGTCATTCTGTCACAAAGCAAGTTTCAACAGATACAAAAAAAATTGAAATAACTCCCTGCATCCTATTAGACCACCATGGATTAAAGCTGGATTTCAACAACAGAAATAACAGAAAGTCTACAAACTCATGGCAACAGAACAGCCCTCTACTGAATTACCACCGAGTCAAGAAATAAATAAAGAAATTAAAAACTTCCTAGAAATCAATGAAAGTGAATGCACAACATACCGAAAGTTATGGCACACAATGAAAGCAGTGCTAAGAGGAAAATTTGTAGCATTAATTGCATTCATGAAGAAATAGAGAATTCTCATACCAGAGGCTTAACAGCACATCTGAAAGCTCTAGAACAAAAAGGAAGAAAACTCATCCAAGAGNAGTAGAAGGCAGGAAATAATCAAACTGAAAGCTGAATCAATAAAATTGAAACAAAGAGAACAATACAAAGAACCAATGAAACACAGAATTGGTTCTTTAAGAAAATCAAGATAGACAAATTCTTATCCAAACTAACTAAAAGATACATAGANAATATCCAAATAAATAAAATCAGAAATGAAAAGGGGGGCATAACAATAGACAACAAGGAAATCCAAAGAATCATTAGGTCATACTTCAAAAACCTATACTCCACAAAATTAGAAAATCTAAGAGAAACAGACAACTTCCTCGATAGATTCTACTTACCAAAGTTAAGCCAAGATCAGATAAACAATTTAAATAGATCTATAATCCCTAAGAAAATACAAGCTGTCATTAAATTTTCCCAACCAAAAAGAGCCCAGGGCCAGATGGTTTTATTGCAGAATTCTTCCAGACTTTCAAAAAAGAGCTAATACCAATACATCTCAAATTAATCCACAAAATAGAAACAGCAGGAAAATTACCAAATTCATTTTATGAGGCCACAGTCACCCTGATACCCAAACCACACAAAGACTCAGAAAGAAAGAGAATTACATGCCAAATTCCCTCATGAACATTAATATAAAAACAATAAAATATTCAGAAACAGAATCCAAGAACACACACAAAAATCATCCACAATGATCAAGTAAGCTTTATCCTAGAGATGCAGGCCTGGTTCGACATATGAAAAGCTGTCAATGTAATCATATAATGTAACTATATAAACAAACCAAAAGAAAAAAACACAATATAATCTCATTAGATGCTGAAAAAGCCATTGAAAAACTCCAGCACCCCTTCATGATAAAAGTCTTAGAGAGGTCAGGTATACATGTAACATACCTAAACATAATAAAGGCAATATTCAGCAAGCTGATAGCCAACATCAAATTAAATGGAGAGAAACTTAAGGCAATTCCACTAAAATCAGGGATATGACAAGGTTTTCCACTCTTTGCATATCTATTAAATATAGTATTTGAAGTCTTAGCTAGAACAATAAGAAAACTAAAATAGATCAAGGGGATACAAATTGGAAAGGAATAAGTCAACGTATCACTATTTGCATGTGATATGATAGTATACAAAAGCAACCCCAAAATTTCTATCAGAAAACTCCTACAGCAGATAAACACCTTTAGCAAAGTGGCTTGTTTACAAAATAAATTTAAGTATATTTTTATCCCTCTTATATTTGAAGGACAAATGGGCTAGAAATAAATTAGGGGAACAACAACCATCACAGTAGATACAAATAATAGAAAATAACCAAGCAAGTAAAAGACNTGTATGGCAAGAACTTCAAATCTTTGAAGAAAGAAATTGAAGAACATATCAGAAGATGGAAAGATCTTCAATGCTCATAAGTTGGTAGGATTACCATAGTAAAAATGGCCATCTTACCAAAAGCAATCTACAGATTACATTGGTAATTCACATAAAAATTCTAACACAATTCTTGACCAACCTTGAAAGAATGATATTCAACTTCATATGGAAAAACAAAAAACCCAGGATAGCTAAAATAATCCTGTACAATAAAAGAACCTCTGGAGGTATCATCATCCCTGATTTCAAGCTGTGCTTTGGAGCAATAGTAATAAAATCCACATGATACTGGCATGAAAATGGACAGGTTGAACCATGGAACTGAATCAAAGACCCAGATGTGAATCAACATATCTATGGACACCTAATTTTCAATAAAATATCAAAAATTACACAATGGAAAAAAGAAAGCATCTTCAACAAGTGGTGCTGGTCTAACTGAATGTCAGCATGTAGAAGAATGCAAATAGTTATCTGGGAAGAGAAACCTCAACTAAAAACATGCCTCCATCAGACTTGCGTACAGGCAAGTCTGAGGTACATTTTCTTGATTAATGATTGATGGAGAAAGAGAGAGTAGCCACAGTGTGGGGTGTGTGCCTCTCACAAGAAGGTAGTCCTGATTGTATGAGAAAGCAGGCTGATGTAACTAAGGCTCAGGGATCACTGCAGAATGGTGAGCAGGAAGACTGTAAGAGACAGAGGAACAGAGAACCTTGGAATGTCAAAAGCTATACCCATCAAGTCTTTCCAACATGTTTGCCATGAGCTGAACAGGATGACAACAGTAGACTTGCTAATGTGGAGAGGAAGTGTGGGAGAAGTTCATGAGGCCAAAACCCTACACACACACACACACACACACACACACACACACACACACACACACACAACTGTTTGCAACTAAGCAATTTTCCCCAAAGAAGAGCACACCAATTAGTAATATAATACCAAATGATCAGTCCTGAAAACACATACATACAAGTGACATTATATAGACTGAATAAGTTGTATTTATGTATGAAGGAATACACACGTATTTGTAATCTGAATTCTTACACTGATTGCTTTGTTTCTGAGTAATCAACATAGTTGAAGCTTCCGGACACCAAGGTCCTTCACTTATCCCTTAAAAATTCTTTTTAAAGATGTATTTATTTTTATTTTATGTATATTGATGTTTTACCCACATGTATGTTTATGCAACATGTTTACACAGAGGCCAGAAAAGAGCATTAGATCCCCCTGGAACTTTACTGGTGGTTGTAAGTTACCATGTGGATGCCAGAAAGTCCTCTAGTAAAGCAGCCAGTNCATTAACCACTGAGACATCTCTCCAGCCTAGTTTACCTACTAGTATATTTATAATTTTGCATTTTTCTCAAGAAAAGCTTCCTAAACTCTATTTGAGTTCTCAGAGCTTTGTATCTATCTCTGAAAATAGCCTATAATTTTGAACACTGTAATCAGTCAAAGGAACAAATGAAAACCAGATATATTTGATAAGAGGCCAATTGTGTGTGTATGTGTGTGTGCATGAGACCATGGTAAGATATTCCAGACAAGAAAGTGTGCTGGGAACCACTGAAACACTTTTTAGGACGTAAAAGTTCACAGAATTGTTTATTTTTGTGGAGTGCATAATTCACTGCACCACAGAACAAACTATGTTTAAAGTTGTATAAATAAATTAACATGGCATTAAAATGTATTTTATGAATACAGTCAGAAAAAAAGAATGCAAATAGATCCATATCTATCACCCTGCACAAAACACAAATCCAAGTGGAAGACCTCAACATAAATCCATTGAATCTGATAGAAAAGGAAGTGGGGAACAGCCTTAATGCATTGGCATAGGAGACACCTTCCTAAACAGAACATCAACAGCACAGACACTAAGATCAGCAATTGGTAAATGGGACTTCATAAAACTGTAAAACTTCTCTAAGGGAAGGAACACTGTCAGTAGAACAAAACAGCAGCCTACAGAATGGGGAAAGATCTTCACCAACTCCACATCTGACAGAGGACTGATATCCAGAATATATAAAGAACTAAAGATATTAGATAACAAAGAAACAAATAATCCAATTAAAAAATGGGGATACAGATCTAAACAAAGAATTCTCAACAGAGGAATCTCAAATGGCTGAATCACATAAAGAAATGTTCAGTATCCATAGCTACCAGAAAAATGCAAATGAAAATGAGTCTAAGATTCTATCTTATACCTGTGAGAATGGCTAAGATCAAAAACACATTGACAGCTCATGTTGTAGAGGATGTAGAGCAAGAGGAACACTCCTTCATTGATGGTGATAGTGCAAACTTGTATAATCACTTTGGAAATTATTATGGCAGTTTCTCAGAAAATTGAGAATCAATGTAACTCAAGACCCAACTATACCACTCCTGGGCATATAACCAAAGAATGCTCTACCATACCCCAAGGACACTTGCTTAACTATGTTCATAGCAGCTTTATTCATAATAGCCAGAAACTGGAAACAACATAGATGTCCATCAACTGAAAAATGGATGAAGAAAATATGGTGCATTTATACAATTACTCAGCTGTCAAATACAATGACATCATGAAATTTTCCAGCAAAAGGATAGAACTAGAAAATATTATCCTTAGTGAAGTAAACCAGACCCAGAAAGACAAATATGGTATGTAGTCACTTGTAGATGGGTATTGGCAATAAAGTAAAGGATAACTATGCTATAATCCACAGACCCAAAAAAGCTATGTAACAAAGGAAGCTCAAGGGGGGACACATGAATCTCATTGTGAAGAGGAAATAGAATAGACATCACAGGAGAACAGGGGAAGAGGTCTGGATGGGAGTGTGGGCATGGGAAAAGGAAGCATCAGGTCAGGGGAGGTTGGAGGGAGAGAGTACTGGGAAAGACAACTGGAATCAGGGGCATCTCTGGAATAAGCTATAAATCTAATACAATGGAAACTCCCAGAAATCTATGAGAGTGACCCTAGCTAAAACTCCTAGCAATGGGAGATAAGGAACCTGAACCAACCATTTTCTATAACAGGTAAGACTTCTAGTAGAGGTATTGGGACCTCAAACCAGGTACATAACCTCTGACCTACAATTTTCCCTGCCTACAAGATAAGGTGGAGAAAAAGTGGAATAGAAGTTATGGGAGTGGCCAATGAATAACTGCTCTAGCTTAAGAACCATACCATGAGAGGGAGCCCACCCCTGACACTGCCTAGAGGGACAGGACCCAGAGGCTGTATAGCCCAGAGACCTAGGAGAGAATCAAACATTACTGGCAAAAAAAAAAAGTCAATGAAATGATTCCTAATGATATTCTGCTATACTCAGAGATAATTGTCCAGCCCCATTGTCATCAGAAAGGCTTCATCCAACAACTGATGGAAATAGATACTAAGGACTCACAACTAAATATTAGGTGGACCCCGGGGAATCTTGTGAAAGAGGGAAAGACGGATTATGGAAGCCAGATGGGCCAGGGACACCACAAGAAAAACCACAGAATCAACTAACTTGGGCTCACAGGGGCTCACAGAGACTGAATCACTAACCAGAGAGTTTGCATGGGACTGACCTCGGCCCTCTGCATATATGTTAGTTGTGAAGCTTGGTCTTCTTGTGGAACTCCTAATAATGGGGAGCAGGTGCTGTCTTTGACTCTGTTGCCTGCTTTTGGCACTCTTTCTTCCGACCAGCTTTAATAGGAGAGGACTTGCCTAGTCTTACTGTAACTTAATGGTTAGCTAATACACATTAGAGACCTGCCCTTTTCTGAAGAAAAAAGAGGAAGAGTGGATGGGAGGAGACAGGAGGTTGGGGAAGGGACTGGGAGGAAAGGAGGGAGGGGAAACTGTGATTGAGCTGTGAAAAAACTAATTAATTAGTTAGTTAAATGATGACATCATGAAATTTTCAGGCAAATGGAAAGAACTAGAAAAAAATCATCCTAGTGAGGTAACCCAGACCCAGAATGACAAACATGGTATGCATACAATTACAGGTGGATATTAGCTGTAAAGGATAACCATGTTACAATCCCCAGATAGAGAGAGGCTAGGTAACAGGGAGGTATTGGGGGAAATTATTAAGGCAACTCCACGTAGTTAAGAGATTTATTTAGGGATTTAGGGCAACTTACAGCAAGTAATGGGGTTGGTCACAAGGTCCAGGAGAGGTGAGGTGCTGTCCAGCACCATTCTCTGGAAAACTCTGCTTGGTCCTCCATCCAACATCCAGGATTCAGTAACCAAGAGTGCCTGCATGGATGGATCTCCGGTCTTAAAGGCTCCCTTCTCGGCCTTCCCCATGGGGAGGTCCTAAGTAGGCGTGGCAGTTACTGGAAGCCTCAGTAGGGGTTCTGATTCCAGGTCAAAACTGAAACTGCTGCCCACTACAGGGAGGGCTCAAGGTGGATGCTCAGATCTTCATGGGAAGGGGAAATAGAAGACATTTTGTGGGTTGACTGGGGGTAGGTAGGAATGGGAACATGAGGTATCAGGTAAGAGACAGATGGAATGGGAGAGTATCAAAAGAGACAACTGAAAAGCTAGGGGGTTTGGGGGTGAGTTAGAAACCTGGTGCAAGGGAAACTTCCAGGAATATACAAGGATGAACTCCATTAAGACTTCAAGTAATAGGGGATACATTCCTTGAACTGGCCATCTCCTGTGATCTGGAAAGACTTCCCATGAATGGATTGTGACACTAACCCAGCCATATAACCTTCGACCTAGAGTCTGTCCTACCTATGGGATATGCTGGGGTAAGAGTGGTTCAGAGAATGTGGTAGTGGCCAACCAATGGCTGTTCCAGCCACAGACCCACCCATGCCATGAGAGTGAGCCTATTGCTGACACTATCTGAAGTGCCATGACCCAGAGGCTGCATGGCCCAGAAACATAGGATAGAACTGGAGAAAAAGAAATGTCAATATAATAATGCCTAATGGTATTCTTATAGATTAATACCAAGCCCAATTGTCATCAGAGAGACTTCACCCAGAAACTGATAGAAAAAGATGCGGAGACCCACAGTCAAACATCAAGCCAAGCCAAGGGAATCCTGCTGAAGAGAGAGAGGAAGGATTGTAGGAACCATAGCGGTCAAGGACATCACAAGAAAACCCACAGAATCAACTAACCAGGACTCATAAGAGCTCACAGAGACTGAACCAACAATTAGGGAGCCTGCATGGGACTGAACCAGCCTCTGCATATATATATAACAGCTGTATAGATTGGTCTTCATGTAGGACTCCTAACAGTGGGATCAGGGGCTGTCTTTAACTCTTTTCCTGTCTTTTGGGACTCTATTCTTCATACTGAGTTGCCTTGTCCAGCCTTAATACTAGGCGAGGCGCTTTGTTTTGCTGCAAATTAATATGCCATATTTTGTTGATATCCATGGGAGGCCTGTCCTTTTCTGAATAGCAATACAGGAAGAGAGGATTGAGGGGATGCCAAGAGGAGGGAAAGACTGGGATGAGAGGAGAGAAATGGTTGGGATGTAAAGTAAATAAATAAATTTTTTAAATTNCATGATAATCTCAATATTTGCAGAAAAAACATTTGGCAATTTTTTATCATCCTTTTATGATAAATACTCTCAATAAACTGAGTAAGAAGGCATTTATTGCAACATAATAAAGGCCATTTATAATTTTTCTGGTTATTTTATCTACCTGACACAATCTAGAGTCACCTTAGAAGAAAGATCATTGTTGAAAATTGTCTTAAACAGATTGGCCTGTGGTCATGTCTATGAGAGATCATCTTGGTTGATAATTCATGTGAGAGGTCAGTATTCCAGAGCAAGTAGCATTGAGTTTTATGTGAAACCTAGTTCATTATGAGCCAGAGAGCAACACCATTATATAGAATTCCTCCATAGCTTCTGCTTCAGTTCTTGTCCTGACTTTCCTTGATGATCAATTGTGACCTGGAAGCATAAGCCATATAAATTATTTCCTCCCCTAAGTTGCATTTTGCCATTGTTTTTATCATAGCAATAGAAAGCAAACTAGAATGATAAATATACAACTTTCTTCAGCATCAACAGCAAGAAACTAGAAGGTTTTTCTTTAAGTAAAAGACAAATATGTCAGCCTTGCCATATCTACTAAGCTGGATGTCTTAACCAGAGAATTAGAAAACAAAATAAAGTCAATACATAAAAATCAGATAGTAAAAAGCAAAACTATTTTGTTGAAAATAATGTAATATATATATGTAATGTATATACAGAAACCTATAAAGACCCAATCCCAAACTCTTAGAACTAATCAACAGAAATACTGAAGTTGTAGAAATTCAAAATCAACATCCAAACATCAATTGCCTTCCTATTGACTAACAATTCTCTAAAATCAAGAAAATAATTTATTTATCATGAGTATCATAAAGAATAAAATATTTANGAATTAAGTTAACCAAGCAGGTAAATTGTATGCAAATCAAAACCTATAAAATATTAATGAAGGAAATTTAAAAATACAAATTAATGAAAATCAGTCTGATATTTAATATTAGTATCACAAGTTAATGAAAAGCAGTCTGATATTAATATCAGCATGGTGGGCACACTACCTAAAATAACATGTGAAATGTCTGAAAGTCTTTGCAACCTATATACGTTATAAAAGATTAGTATACAAAATACATAAAATATATGAGAATTCTTGTAACTCAGGAGCAACAAAAATACTAAAAGTTACCTGATTAAAAGTTTACAAATAGTCCCCACCAGCCAGCCAGCAGGTGAGTGACACTCCTGCTAGTTGAAGAGCTGCCACCCACTGGATCATGTTCCCCCAAGACCCACTCCACCACCCAATCCCACTCACCTTATCATGCTCCCTGTGGCTAGCCCTTTCTGAAACTCTAGCAGACTCCATATGCCCAGCTACATCCACACCAGTCAGAAGAACATCACCCCTCTGCTGGTATCCATATTATGGTCTACAACTTTGGAAGAAGACTTCAGTTTTATAGGAGGACAGATTGGATCTAAGCACCCAAGAACCCACAGACCTCAGCAGAGATACCCTACTGGACCTGAAGGCTTACTCTTCATGAGAAACATTGGCCACCTAGACTAGAAGACAAGAGAGGAAACAGAAAACAACAGAACAAAACACCCTTCCAACAAAGACAAACACAAGAATCAACACCTAGACCTACAATAATCCCAAATCCAGATGACTAAATGTCAGTGTAAGAACATATTCAATAATAGAAAGGGCAATATGGCACTGCCAGACCCAGTGATCCTATGACAGCAAGACCTGAACATTCCAAGGCAGCTGAAGCACAAGATACTGGTCTTAAAATAACTTTATGAGGATGATAGAGGCTCTTAAAGAGGAAATGAAAAATTCCCTTAAAGAAATTGAGGAAAAGAGAAACAAAAAATTGGAAGAAAGCAGTAAATCTCTTAAAGAATTCCAAGAAAGACAAGAAAAAACAAACACATAAAGGAAAGTTCCAGACCTGAAAATAGAAATAGAAGCAATAAAGAAAACACAAACTGAGGAAATTCTGGAAATGGAAAACCAGAGCAAGCAAATAGGAAATGCAGATGCAAGCATCACCAATAGAATACAAAAGATGGAAGAGAGAATCTCAGGCATTGAAGACACAATAGAGGAAATAGATTCATCTGTCAAAGAAAATGGTGAGTCTAAAAGATTCCTAATTAAAAAAAATCCAGGAAATCTGGGACACCATGAAAAGATCAAATATAATAATAATAATAATAATAATAATAATAATAATAGAAGAAGAACAAGAAGAACAAGAACAAGAACAACAAGAACAAGAAGAACAACAAGAAGAAGAATCCCAGCTCAAAGGCACAGAAAATATATTCAACAAAATCATAAAAGAAAACTTTGCCAACCTAAAGAAGGATATTCCTATAGAGGTACAAGAAGCTTACATAACACCAAATAGACTGGACTAAAAAAAAAAAATCCCCCCACCACATAATAATCAAAACACTAAATATATAGAATAAAGAAAGAATATTAAGAGCTGCAAAGGAAAAAGGCAAAGTAATGTATAAAGGCAAATCTACCAGAATTACACCCAACTTATCAATGGGGACTCTAAATCCAGAAGGGCCTGGACAGACATTTTGCACACACTAAGAGACCACCGATGCCAGCCTGGATTCCTATAATTAGCAAAGATTTCAATCACCATAGATGGTGAAAACAAGATATTTCATGACAAAAAAAATTTACAAATAACCTGAGAAGACAATTCTCCAAAGAAGATGAACTGTTCACAAATATGTAAGTGAAGCTCCTCTTTGCCACTATTCATTAGGGGAAAATAAAAGAAACTACCAGTAAAAGATCATGTCACACATGCACAGATGACTGTTACCAAAAGAGAAAAGGTACATGTTGGTGAGAATGTGGAGAAAATAGAACCTTTATATGCTGTGTAGGGATGCAAAATGGTGCTATTGCTATGGGAATCAGTGAAGAAATTCCTCATAAATACACAAGAGGTTGGGGTGAGAACTGTCATGTGAACAAAAATCTCATTTAAGTGTATATTGATGAATTTAAGTCAGGATCTTGCAGCTCCATCTTGACTCCCATGCAGTACTATCTTCAAGAGCCAAGATGTGAATATAAAATAACTTCACTATCTATCAAGTGATAAAAGATAATAAAAACATTGGAAACCATTCAGCCTTAGAAATGAAGAAAAGCCTGCTCATTCAAGAATAGCATGGATGAACCTGGAAACTAGTAATGTCAAGTGAATAAAGACAGATTAAGGAAATAGTTAAAAGGAGAAATACAGCATGATCTCCTTATGCTGCATAGCTGAACAGTCCACCTCATGGAAGTAGAAGATTGAATGGTTGCTAAGCTAGGAGAAAGGAGGATGGTGTTGGTTAAATAGTCTAATGTTTTAATTATAAAAGATGAATGAATTCTATAAACTTTTTTTACAGCCTGCTAGTAAAGAAATAAGCCTACTTTCAACCTTCAATCATGGATAGAGAAGTGAATCATAAAGTTTCACCTCTACCTAAGGAGCTGCCTATGGAGTGCTTTATTGTACCATTAAAATTAAGAAGATAGCACTCAAGGATGACTAGCTTCAGATAATCAGGAAATAATATTCCAGGTATATAGTATGTTTTCAGCTTGATTAAGATGATGGTTTTATGGGTACATACATATGTTCAAATACCAAATTGTATATGCTAAATATGTGTAATATGGTAGGCAGAACAATGTCAATACAACACAGCTGTTGAAATTTAAATTAAATTCAGACATGTGGAAAACAACATCACATTGTGTTTGTTCAGCTAACTAAACACTGCTCATATTTTTTATTTCTTTAAAACAAAATTTTACTTATTCTTTTATAATTTCATATATGTGTATCATTATTTTGATCATATTGATCCCTCAGTACCATCTCTTATCCCCATCCCACTCCCTGTGAGCCCCTTCTTTATCCCAGCAAATTGGCATTCTACTTTTATGTGTATGTGTGGTGTGGTGTAGTGTGTGTGTGTGTGTGTGTGTGTGTGTGTGTGTGTGTGTGTGTGTGTGTGTGTCCCACTGAGTTTAATTAAAGTATCTTGGATAAACCTGGGTGGGAAGTTATTTATTGGACATTTGGTAACTCATCATTGTTCTGTCATCATAGAAAATGACTCTTTTTTTCCCTACCAACTGCCTATAGTTCCTTAGGTCTAGTGATCCACTTCCCTATCAATGATGTAATATTGACAGTAGATTTGTTTCTTTAAAAGCAATAAAATTCTTTAGGATAACTGACTCTTACCTTTATTGACATGCAGGTCAGGAGACCCTAACAGACAAGTTTCATTACAAATGAGTCAGGTTTTTAGATCAAAGAGAACTAAATGAGCTCAGAATATCACGAATATTTTATTATAGATAAATTTAGACAGAAAGATCTTAGGTTCCTGATCTTATGTTAAGTAAATAATGCATAATAATATCCTAATGTTTATTTTTTAAGGTGTCAATTGCATGAATGACAAGAAACCATTATCTCAATTACTTACTCAAATGGATTTAATTTCTAAACATGAGAAAATAGGAGACAGTAACTAAAATCCTCAATCCTCATGTTCTAATTGATTATAAAATGGTGACACTTCAAAATCATACTACCTGAGGAGATTGTTGATAAATGTTATCACGTATCTATCAGGGGCATTTATAACAAAATAGCTTTGCTGTAATAGGAAGCCTCTTCTCATATCTGTCTTTCCAAACTTCCAGGATAGCCAGCATCCACAACCTTCCTACTAAGTGTTTACATTCATTTCAGGAAACTGTTTACCCTGGGAATGTTCAGTTTGTTTTGGTGCTATAATTTATCATAGAAAATAATGTATCTATATACATATTGTCAAAAAATCCTCCAGAAAAGAAAACTAAATACATATCAAATTGTTTCCAACCTAAGTTGATGTTTTTATCATTTAAATATATCAGTAATATGCAGGACAAAGCCCAAAAGAAAGGGAAAAAATGTATACCAAAGCCCTGGGTATTTAATATGTTAAAATGCACTTATGATTTTATGAAAGAGAAAATACTTGAACCTGTGCACAGAGTCCTTATAATAACCTTCTAAAATGAGTATTATTAGTACAACCTGGGACAGAAATAAATGAGTAATAGGAAATGCAAGAAAACTATCAAAGCTGGACTGCTGCAAAGAAACCTGTGTTTTCCTTTGTTATCCCACAGCTAAGAATGAAATATCATTAAAACAAATGGTAGTTATAAAATGCATGTAAAAATAAGGCATTGACAGATAATATAGTAATAATGCTAGCAACAACAGACTCCACATCAACTACCTAGGTCACAGAGTGAGGAACCGATAGAGCTGTGGTTCTCTGGAAAATTCTCTTAGGCTCACAAGGACATCTTTTGGTAAATTGTGTTTTGGGGGCTGGTAACATTATTTTTTCACAGAAGACACCTGAGCTTTGGACACTCTGACTCTGGGTAAGAAGATGGTTCTTACAAGGCATCTACTTTATAGTGCTATCTAATGTCCATCTCAGTAGTTTAAAATAACAATGTCATTATCTCTGCTGGTTCTTTGGGATGACTTGAATCAGCTAGTGCTGAGTGGATCTTCTTCTCTTGACAATTTTGAAGAAACATCTTATTTAAAGGGGGGTCCATTTAGCTAGAGCACTCAGGAGGGATTATTGCTATTGCTGGAAGCAGGTGCTGATTCTTAAGAGTCATTGCAGTTTGTCAACTAGAATAATGTAGTCTTTCCATCTAGGCATATTCTGACAGCACATGGTTGCATTTTAAGGACTTTTTCTGATAAACAGTATTCCAAAAGGAAGTTTCACGCCTATTATGTCCTCATTTCAGAAAGCTGTAGACTACTACTTTAGCTGTTTCTTGTTCACAAGTCAAGATATAAGGAAAAGAATAAGTAGTGTCTTTTGATCTGAGCCTTAACATGAATATACAGAATACAGAAGAGAGGGATTGCCGAGGTCATCTGCAAGTCAAGGTCCTAGGTAGAAAAGTGATAGACATTTCAATCTAAGAATGATTCTAAAATCTTCCCATTAGGGGGGACACCTGGCCAATAGCACAGGTATTGTGAATGGAGATAGATAAAGGAAAATTGCCTCTTGTAATACAGAATCAACATTTAGAATACTAAAGTATCGGAGAAAGTTTAAAGAACATTTGAGCCTAATCACACTAAGATAGTACATACTCATTGAAAGACATCAGTGAGCTGATCCTCAGCTTATGTTTATATCACACAAAGCAGCCTGTCCTCTGACCTCTCCATGTTTTGCAATAGTACTATCTCCTATTTGACAGTTGAGCATTTAAGAAGAGGAATATCTGTATGCCTTAATTTTACTATTAGAAACAAACTGCAGAAAATCAGGCAAACTATATTTTAAGGCTTTGTTCTATGACTGATTCTTATGTATCCCAACAAATAGATCTGGACCAAAGTCTTAACAGTAACTAAATAACATATTTGTGACAGATGGTAGACCAGATGACTGAATATGCATTACAATGGGTCCTTGCCAAACATTTTAAATACACAGCCTGTCAAGTGAGTAGAAATGACTCATGGATGTATACACTGCATTATATTTACAATAACATAAGAAATAATAATAGATGTGAAGAAATATGTATCTTCTCTGAGGAGAAACTCTGGATAACATTCCACATACCTAATAGCAATTTCCTATAATTCTTTAAGAACCTCAGCCTGGCAGTGTTGCAGTCAGTGTAGCTTTAGCATACTGAGAAAAGAAGATGGAGCTGGAATACCAAACAGGTGGGAGGCAAGTGTAGTCTCTGAAGTAGAGACAAGGACAAAGGAAAGCAAGGGATAGGAAACAAGGAAATNAATGAAGTTTTCAGTGGGAATTGGTGAGCAAGTTTAATTTCAAATCTACTTTAAGGATCAGGTGCATTACATACAGAAAATATAAGAAATTTCTTATCATAAAATTTTTAAAATATACACTGTCAGTAATTAGTTTTCTAAAAGAAAAGATACAGCATTTGGGGACATTTAGAGTGATAGGAATACAAATACCCTAAAGTCTCACCTAAAATAAAACTTGTCCTTATCTCAGGGCATCAGTTTGTTGTTAACTGTATTTTTTAATGCAGTATAATTAGTTCTATTAAAGCAACTCAATTTCCTCTTCCAAGGGAAAACCATGCATCCTTCTTTGGGCCCTCCTTTTTACCTAGCTTTGTTGGCACCCATGGAAGGCCTTGCCCCTTTTGAAGAGGAATAGAAGAGAAGTGGATGGTGGAGCAGAGGGGAGGTGGGAGAGGGAATGGAAGGAGAGAGGTGGGAGGGGAAAATGCTGTATGTAAAATAAACAAAAAAATAATTAATAAAAAGAAAAAACTATATATTCAACAAAACAGAAACTTTTTTCATTGGAATTATTCATGCTTTGTTAAAGATCAAGTAGGATTAAAAAGTAAGAAATGGATTGTAGTGGGAAGAGCACCTGACCAAATTTCATGTTTTAATAAATGCAGTTGTTCATCAGATAAGACATTCTAAGCAGAGAGAGATGATCAGAAAAGTAGGTGAAAAAGACTGCCTCCACCAGGCTCCCATACCAACAGCAGGTAAAGGCCCTTTCTGATTCTCTTCTTCTCTACATGGTACCTCTTCACCTAGGTTCCTATGCAAGCTAAAAGCCATCTGTCCCTAAATGCTGACACAACCAGTAGTTCAGCTAAACAGATTCTGTGTGTAATTAGGTAGCTTTGTGAAGCCACCTTTAATATTGCAACTTTGCAAATCATATTATTTCTCTTGTCCAACAGCAGCCAGATGATCTTCAATGCAGTAGGAGTCTTAAGGTAAATCAGCCCAGAACTGAGCAATATGGCATTTCATATTCACTCAACTAACAGCTCTGTGTAAACCTGCAGGATAGCAAGTGGATATGAGTCTATAAAAGCTTCATTGGATTTCTCTTTATGGAGCTTTAAGCCCCAAAGCAGACATAAAGGCAGAGATGAAAGCTTGTGAATTTAATAAGATATAGGTGCTGAATGATGTCATACATATACTGAAGACAGGACCCCTTTTCAATGCCATCTATATAGTAGCTGGGCTGTTTCTAAAATGAATTTAAAATGTCCTTTATTTCTACTCTTCCTAGTGGGAGGCTCATCAGAGCAAGCTACACTACATCTCCCCCATTCTACCCCAAGTATGGGCATCTACAAGTAAGAGAAGCCAACAGTTACTCCTATTCTCTGAAGCCTCCACAAATGATTCTTCATGACTGAACTCCCTGCTCCTCAATGAGGAAACAGGCAAGAGAGAGAAGCATTTAGCAAAAACAGGAGATGGGAGGAAAAGGCAATGATGCCAAATATAACAGAGTTAAGTGTTCACCATACAGAGTGAGAACTTTGTTCTGATTTGAACTTGAGCCTGGGTTAGCTAGAAACTCAAGAACTCACACTGATATCAGCATCTCCCATGGACTGGACCTCTACAAGCTGACTGACCAGATAGTCTGACCAGATAGCAAGCAAGCTAAAACTCCGGTCATTACGTTACCATAGAAGAAATGTCTGCCCCTGACAAACACAAGGATTTACACAGTTATCATTTGGCAGTTGGGAAGAATGTTAAGAGGGAGAGATTACAGGATCTGTATAAGGTAGCTTGCAGAATTCAGGCTGGGCCTTACAGTTATGAACCTCTGACTACACTCCGTATCCTCAGAGTTCTGAGAGAGCCTAGAGCTGCTGTTAAATTTTTAACAGTTTGTTATATTTGGTGGTGGGAACTGAACCTAGGTCATCTACATGCTAGGCAAGCACTCTCACACGGAGCTACACACTCAGCCTGTAAGTGTTACAGCCCTGAAGTGAAAGGCTTCCCAATGGAAAAGTGTTATAGTTCCAAGAGGAAAGTCTCCCCTAAACATGTGTTCCAGCTCTGAGGGGAAAAGCATCCTGATAGTTGGTAACCAAAGAATACCAAAAAGTCACACTGCACAATAAATCTCACACAAGGGATGTATTTGAAGAGAGAGGAGAGGGGCTGCCTCTGCTCAGGTGAGAAGCAGCAGGGAACTGAGCAAGAACCAGACTTTATATAGGATTGCTTACAGAGGAGGGCTGGGGAGCTTTCCAGGAATTTTGGGCTGAGTGACTCATGGGTTTTCCAGCTCAGGGATTGGTGGGTTTTTGAACTCAGGGATTGGTGGGTTTTGGTGGGTTTTCAAATCCAGAGGTAGGCTAACACTTTGTACGCTACACAGACCTCTTTTTATTTTAAGACATCACCTCACTAATTCCAAAGACTGTTTTTTGAACTTTCTTTATAGCCAGGAAGATCTTGAACTTACAATTTTGCCCCAGTGTCCCAATTAGCTGGAATTACAGGTTTGCACTGCCAATTTTGGCTCAGATTGATATACTGTGTATTCTTTTGCTTGCTGTTTTTTTCTGCTAAATATTAATGTAAAAAGAAATACTGTTCCTGTATCTCTTTTTCATTTCTTTCTTTCAAATGTGAGAAAAAAGCCCTGGACCAAAGCCATCATTCAGTGGCTTTGAGTATATGTTTAGATTTTCCTTCAATTTTTCCTCAAATGCATATCACTATATTTCCAAGACCATCTACATATTTCTTACATATTTTCTGATAAATATTTCAAGCATTTTGTAGCTTTTTAATGATAAATTTAATGACAACCTTTATAATGACAATTTGAGTGGCTGCCTGGTACCCTTTTTACCTGAGTGTCCATTGTGATATAGTTTCCTCCAAGATTGAAGAGATTGANACATTCCATCTTGCAGGGAAGCTTCTTAAACCAGATGGTAAACTGTTCAGAATAGCTTCAGGAAGTCCCTAAAACTGACCAGATTCATTAGGCTCCTCCCTGACAGAGCAAGCAATAAATATTGCTGAGAGTTCCTCTCAGAGAATCTGAGTTGGGACACAAAATAAAAAAAACACAAAGAATCTCAGGCAAGCCACGCTGCAAAGAAGACTGAGATTCAACCAGCTGCCTGGAAGAAGCAGAAGCCAGTTGAGCTAGCTGGAAGAAGTTTAGACAAACTGAGTCACTTAGAAAGGACATCNTCCAACCTGTTATATGGTCTGCAGGCTGTGCAGTGCTCTCCAGGTTCCCAGATTTTGTGAGGTGTCACCCATGGCTTTGATGATGGAGCTCTTTGAGTCATTTCTGCTCCTGTAAGTAACCCCAATAAAACTCATTAGTTCATCAAGTTGGACTTTGGTGGTACCCATACTTCAGTCTGTAGTGGACTCCCTATCTTGATTGAGTAGATGTGTGGGTTGCATCTCCCCAGGAAAAGTCTTATCACAAAACAGTGTAATAAGAATATTACTTTTTGAGAATATCTATACACAAAAATCTTGCCATACTTTTATTTTCTAACTATTTCATTAGAACATGTGAGATGACTAAATCTAGGTATTTGAACATTTTAATTTTATTACAATCCTCAATTCGTAGCTACCAATTCTTTTCTAAAAATGTTAAACCACTTAAAATACCTAAAGATAGAACACCAAGTCCCTTTCCCTATGGCATTCACAATTTGGGTATGTTTTCCTTCATTTCTCATGTTCTCTCAATTATCTCCAATAATTAAGTGCATAGTTGTAGCTCAAATCTTAATTGTTCTTAATAATAAAAACCTGGAGCCAGATATTGGGGTAAATGATGAAAGATCAGTAAAGGAGCTAGCCACTAGAATAACTTCTTACCTCTACTGAATCCTCAGCCTGAAAAGCCAAGCTCCTGTCTCCACCCTGCCTTATCACTTCCACTCTCCACCCAGCCATATTATTTCATGTTTCCTCCTCCCAAGTGCTGAGATTAAAGGTGTGTGCCACCATGGTCTGGCCTTTGGTGGCTAACTCCACACTCTGATCTCCAGGCAAGATTTATTTGTTAAAGTACAAACAGAATATCACCACACATAGTAACATTTATTTTCATTCCTTCATGTATTTGGTGAGAATAGGCCAACAAATTCATATCCATGACATGGCCTCAACAATATACAACCTAGAATAACCTAGGGAGAGAGTCTCAAAGAGGTAATTTCCACGTTGAGTAGAAATGACTAGTGGGCATATCTGTTGGTGGTTGTTTTAATTAAATTAAGTGATATGGGAAGACCCAACTGACTCTGGGCAACCCCATCCCCTAGGCAGGGGGCACTTAAGTGTTTAAAAGCAGAGAGATCAAGCTAAACAAGCAAGCAAGCAAGGACCCATGCATACATTTCTTTCTGCTCTTGACTGCAGATGTGACTAGCTGTTTTAAGCTCCTGATACCTTGATTTCTCTTCAATGGACTTTACCTGGGATTGTAAATCAAATAAACCTTCTACCCCTATGTCACTTTTTTTTCCCCCTTTTGTGGTCAGGGTATTTATCAAAGCAACAGAAATGAAACAGCTGAAAGATCAGTAAGGAGCTAGCCACTACAGTAACTTCTTACCTCTACTGAATCCTCAGCCTGAAAAGCCAAGCTCCTGTCTCCACCTGCTTTCGGGCTTTCATATTGAATCCAAAAAGACTGTGGGCTTTGGGTTCTAGAAAAAGATAATATGACTCCAATTTCTGAAGATATAGCACAGCTATCAGATGAGAGCAGGTGACAATAGGATGTAGCAAGGAGAACTCTGTTAGTAACTGTCCTCAATACATGTATAATTTGAAGAAAATTTGCAAGCCTTGCAGAAACTTGGTAAGAGTTCATGGATTGTTGACAAATGTTTTCTCTTTTCTTATCCTATTGTCTGTGATATTTTTTTCCATCCTTAGTAACATCCCAAGAGAACCCTGGCTAAGTGTTAGCTAAACAAGTTGTTTGCTTTTTCCAAGGGCTTAGCACTTAAAATCACCTGACAAATTAGCATTACATTTTCTCTGAGGACCATGAAGGGCTTTTTCTATATTGGTTTGTTTGTACTTGTTGCAAGAGGGGCTTGAAAAATCTAATTATCCTCATTCTTCATTCATTAGTGTTAAAATGAACTTAGCTGAAAACACATATTTAAATTATTTTATTCTTGAGTCTAAAATATCCCATTTTGTTTATTAATTTTATCTATAAAATTATAGTTTCTCAAGAGTTCCTATTTCCAAGCTTCGTTATTTTTTCTTTTTTTCTTTTTGGTTTTTCGAGACAAGGTTTCTCTGTGTAGCTTTACACCTTTCCTGGAACTCACTTGGTAGCCCAGGCTGGCCTCGAACTCACAGAGATCCGCCTGCCTCTGCCTCCCGAGTGCTGGGATTAAAGGCGTGCGCCACCACTGCCCGGCTGTTATTTTTTCTTAATTGTCCTCTCTTGGAGCAAAAACAGTGATTGCAATAGTCATTTATAATGTTGGTGTCTTGATCAATGGATAAAACTATAAATTTTATGACCATATTATTTATTTTATTGGATTCCATGTAAATAATTGTCAACAAAACAGAGTAATCTTTGTTGCATTCACAGTTGTGTTCTTAGTGCCTTCTCATTGTTTATCTTTGGTCTTACATGACTGATTTAATGTAGACTAGAGACAAGTCAATAAAAAATTACATTCCCCTGTGCCAGAAAGCTAAAAATCTAAACTTCCCAATGTTTCCTCTGTATTAGTTTTTTATCACTATGGCCAGATATCTGACAGAAACAAGTTAAAAGCTGAATTTATTCTTTCCCACTGTAAATTGATTCTTGATTATCTAGGGGTTCACATCTAAGAGTTTGCCTACAGTCTCAAGAGATACTTTGAACTTCAGCTTTTGAACTAAACTTTCATATCCTTATTCCTGTGACAGGCAGGGTCTCATTAATTCTGTTTTTTTAAATAAATCTTTTTTTTAAGATTTATTTATTTATTATGTACAGTGTTCTGTCTGCATGTGTCCCTGCAGGCCAAAAGAGGGCACCAGATCTCATTACAGATGGTTGTGAGCTACCATGTGGTTGCTGGGAATTGAACTCAGGACCTCTGGAAGAGCAGTCTGGATTCTTAACCGCTGAGCCATCTCTCCAGCCCTCATTAATTCTTAAGACACAGTTAAACATTTCCCCTGTTGCCCCAGTGTGAAGTACCTGGCTTCTATTTACTCCCCCTGACTGCTTTAATAACCACAGCCTCCTCACCCACAACTTTCAATTTGATCCTTTTCAGATCAGAAAGAATTTTTTACAAATTATTCTTCTCTACTCTTTTCTCCTGACTATGGCTAAAGCAGTCAACATAACCATGCAACAGAATGAGTGCTATTATCTGAAATTTCCTCTTCCAAACTAATCAGCTTATTAATTTTAAATATATCTTCACACAAAAAACTAAATGTAGATAAACTCTTTGTCAGAAAGAGCAACCGAGTCCTCATTTTCATCTGAAATCTTGTGAGCCTAGCCTTACTATTCGCACCCCTATTAGCATTCTTATCCTCTGAATGCTCAACAGAATTGCCCAATAAGCACTGCTTACAGCATTCTGGGCTTTCTTTAGTCTTCTATCTCCTCCAAATTCTTCTTGCATACAAGTTCCTAGGGTTTAAAATAACATGATCAGAGAGGCACAGCAAAGGCCTCACTTTTCTGGGTACTATTTTCTGTATCAAAATGACCAAAACACCTGAGAAAAACTTCAAAGAGACAAAATTGATGTGGGTTCATGCTTGCAAATGGTTTGGACCATGGTTTCTTGGCCCCATAGCAGTGAGAGCCATGTAAAGGAGTTTTATTTAAATGGCAGCAAACAGAAGGGGGCTGAGGGCTGAGAACAATGAATGAAAGCTGGACAGGGATGAGGTATTTAGGTTTCCTATGCTTTTCCTGATTCCTCTTCAGTTGACAGTCACCTAACGCATTCCAAGGACAGTGGTTGTGTCTCCAGAAGAAGCAGGAGAAAAAATTTGGTTTATCTTCTTCTTGAGTTTAATGTGAATTTCATGGTACTATGAATCATAGTGATAGAGCTTTGCAAAACCATTGAGCTAGAATATTTTATTTATATCAGCCAGCTACAAAATAAGTTATATAGAATCATGGACTTGATATAGTGAAAGAACAATATCTCTGGCATGAGACATTGGTATTTTTATTTTGATTGTTAAGCCTACCTAATTGTCATCACTCCATAGCACTTCTCAAATGCTCCTAGGAGGTCATTCTAGTTTGGGAATGAGTCTTGCCTGGCTATTTTGAATTTAAGCATAATTTGCTTCTCCTTTGGGGCATTCATCAGTCTTACAATCTCATGATGACTCACTGCCTCCCTAGACTCGGAGGCTTTTGAACTATGTGTTGTCACACCTGTTTCCAGATCCCCTGTTTTGAACACAGATAGACTAGCAACAAACATTCTTGAATGGATGAGTAGAAAACTGAAAAAAAAAAAATAGGGCCCGAGATGCATACAAATCTAGTTTAAGGTAACTAGTTGTATATTTGGCAAGTATATTAACATCATGAAATATTTTTTACAAAATGAAAACATGTATTTGTTTTCAGAACCTTCTTGCTATAATGTGCATATGTGTTCACATAAGTGCACCTAAAATCCCCCTTTCAACAAAATTTCCCAATTTCTTTTATTCAGACATCTCAGCTTAGCAACACTGGCATAAGCATTTGGCCAAGGGCTCTTGCTTCCCTCCTCTCCACTGCATCATCGAACTCGTGCATTGTTCGTTGCTTAACAGTATCCAATCTGTATTGATTCTGAATTCATGTTTTCTCAGTCTGAAT
>LZPO01044719.1:62138-77949 GCA_001675575.1 Neotoma lepida
ATTGAGAGCTGGCAGATTCTGTGTTTCAGGATGCCACTCTTGACCAATGGGTGTCAGCAGATTTCAGGTCTCAGGCAGCAACTCTTGGTCCAATNAGAGCTGTATTGGAGTCTCAGGCAACCTCTGGATCTCGTGGCGGGGGGATGGGTATGGGTTGGGGCGTGGGTTTTGTAGATTGCAGGGTCCAATGGAGTCCTTTGGAGGGTGAGCCTGCCCTCAGGAATTTTCCCTGCTGGCCGGCACTTGGGGCCTTGCCGAGAGGGTTGGAGTTTCCTGGGACTGGTTATGTCCCAGGACCTGGGTCCTAGAGGCAGGACTCTCTAGGTCGGGAAGAGACACTCACCTCTTGGTCCAATGAGAGCTGTATTGGAGTCTCCATGCTGTGGTTGTTTAGCTTGGAGTTTTTATGGAAGTTAACAGTGGGAGTGGGGGTGTCTCTGACTCATTTGCCTCAGGACCCTTTTCCTCCTACGGGGTTGCCTCATCCAGCCTTAATATAAGGGTTTGTATCTAGTCTTATTGTAACTAGCTATGCCATGTTTGGTTGATACTACTGGATGGCCTACTATTTCCTGAAGGGAAACAGAACAGTGGATCTGAGGAAGATGGGAGGTCAGGTGGCCTGGGAGGAGGTGGGGGAAAGGGAGGCTGTGATGGGGATGTTATGTATGAGAGAAGAATAAAGAAAAAGAGTGAGATTTAAAAAAAGACTCACTAGATATGTAATAACATCATTTGTCTGCCTGTTTCTCTATAGTATGTGAGGAATGGACACAAGATCACTGAAGACAGTGGTTGAATTGTAGGTGGAGTTTTCCCATCATAGGAGACACTTCCACACATATAAGACACACAGAGGCTTATATTAATTGTAAATGCTCAGCCAATAGCTCGGGCTTATTACTAACTTCTACATTTTAAATTAACCCATATAACTTATTTATGCTCTGCCACATGGTTATACTTTATTAGTATGTCATGTTCATCTGGTTTCTCCATTTTCCTCTTAACTCTCTGATTCCACCCTTCTTTCTCCCTCTATCCTCAGTTTGATCACTTTGCCTATACTTTTTGCCTGGCTATTGGCCAATCAGCTCTTATTAGCCAATGAGAGTAATACATATTCATAATGAAAAAGGATTGTTCCAGAGCACTGATTGGTGCTTTAGCCCATGTTACTTCTGTGTTTGGGTTATGACACTGAAATGTCTTTGAGCCTTATTGAAGCCAATTTACTTGCCATAGCTCTGAGTAGGTGACTAACTGGGTCACCTTGAACAAACTGCCCTCTAAAACTGACCTACCCCTCTATGACTCTATTCCCACCCACACAAAATGGACATCTTACTTCAGAGTGCTGTTGTAAAAATTAAATTAAATAATATCATCATAGGGCTTGAAACAGGCTGGCTTGAAATCATATCCCACAAGTATTCACCACTATCATTTCTAGTATATTTTCTCCAAGAGTTGTACATTCTGTTTGTACAGGTTGTTCATCAAAGCCTTATGGTTGGATTAAATAGGCAGTGTTTGCTGCTGTGTAGTCCATCTTGCCCAACAGCCTTGCTTCACCTCCCTAAATCTTCATGAATTATCACCACCAGTCAGACCTGCATTAATTTGTTGATTTGCTATAAAAAATATATCACAGATTCAATAAATAAAAACAAAAAAAACCTTTCTCATAGCTGTGGAGGACAGAATTCCAAGGAGAAGGTTTCACAGTAGGTATGACTTTCTCTGAGCCTTCTCTTTGGTCTGAAGGTGGCTGCCATCTTCTGGAAATTATCCCTGCATGGACTGTGTGCCCCTGATCAAATTTCCTCTTCTTAGAAGAATTCCAATAACATTTGATCAGGATCCTAAATCATGAACTTAAAATTCATATGCTGTTTAAGACATTACCTGAAAATCTGGTCATATTCTCCACAAAGCTGTAGATCACAACACATTTCAGGAGGAAGATACACTGAGTTTAGTGATTTCTATGGGATATACCATATCACTGATACCTCTTTCAAGTACAGCTAGTAGACACCAAGTTCCTTACCTGCTATTTTTCTCTTGGCAGAAGATCAGTGATGGAGAGTACTGGTGGAATAAGACTCCAATCTACAAGGATTTGATTTTTCCTGCAAACATATTTCATTGTTTGTGGCCAGGCATGAAAAAATTAAAATAAAGAAATTTAATTATCTTTGTCCCACAGTAGGAGCTAATTTCTGCCCCAAATACCCACTGCTTCTAGGTCAGCTCTCTCCAAATAAGTTTCCAGAACTCAGTTTTCCCATTGCTGGCTCGAGAAGTTTGGCTGGGACTGCACATTTCCTTAAGCCTTCTGGGAGCAAGGCAATCCCAGTACCCAGAAAATGACAAACTCAACTAATTACAATATGGATGTCACAGACTGTCCTTAGCTTTGGATATTTGCCCCGAGTCTAGATGGTGCTGTCCCCTCCTGGCTTGACCTTGTTCTTCAGATGTGGTCTTGGCCTTTGCTCTTTGGCTGCTGCCATGCTGGCTCTTCTGAGTTTGGCTCCCATCCATTGAGATACCAGGCTATTGTTCCCACTCCCATGAAGAAAGTACTGCAATTTTCATCAAGATTTCTCATGGGCTTTTGATGTTACAAAAAATGACGAATCAGCACTAAGTTTTATACCCAGGAAACTCACTCCAGAGGAAGCTCAGTCTATATTCCTGAACACCTGTTTGCCTCATGAGTGGAATGCCTAAGCACTGTTCAAGAACCAAAACAGCTACTAGTTCCATGCTGNGTGGCTNTATGCATCATGCAGACACATTTCTTCTAAATTCCTTGCTGGAAAAGATTCAAATGCAATTATTTGAAAGAACATGGATTCTTCAGGTTAAGTAAAAGAGTAAATTTGAGTTCTCTGATTTTTTCCTTTAAATTCCTTTATTGTCTTTGTTTAAGACAGGTTTTCACTCACGACTACAGGCTAGCCTTGAAGTCTCTATGTAGCCTTAGGTGGACTCAATCCTTCTGTCACAACTTCCCTACCTGCTGGGATTACAGGGGAATACAACCATTAAAATTCCCCTTTAAAATAAAAATTTAAAATCCACTATGTGGAGATGGAGAGGTGGTTCAGCAGTTAAGAGCCTTGTTGTTCTTCTAGAGAACTTGAGTTCTGTTTGCAATCATCTGTAACTAGTCCCAGGGGTTCCAACACCCTCTCCTGACCTTTGTGGACACCAGGAATGCACACTGTGCACATATATTCAGGCAAACTGGTACATAAAATAAATAAATCTGAAAAAGGTCCACTGTGTGTTCTGGAGATGTCATCTGTGAGTTAAATATTCTTCCTCTATANGTATTACAAGCTCTTCACTTCTGTTTTTCTTTAATCAACAATACTAGAATAGAATTAATGCTTTATAGATGCCTTATAAAGCATATAGTTTGTAAAACTACATGGAATGCATATTGTATAATTAATATTGGTATTTTCAAGTTAAAAATATAAAAAGTAGGCACATATTTATCTCTGTCTATGACAGTTTAATTGCACTAGTTTTTANCAAGTTTTATAAGGCCTTCCTTTCCCAAGTTTGATCAAATACTTTTCATTCATCAGTCAGTCAGTCATTTAGTCATTATAGATTTTGTCCAAGACATTTAAGTTTGTCCTAGACAGAACCATGGAATACAACAGTAAATATAAAAGACACAATCTCAGAGAGCATGACTCTTGTAATGGCATGAGGTGGACATTGAACAAGTGACTGCAGATGTGATGTGGCCTATGCAAAAAGCACGAGGTGTTAGAAGAGCTTATGTTCTGACCTGAGCATACACAGCTCTGGTTAAGCATCACCTTGGGCTTCCTAATATCATTTGCTTAAGAAAATAACCAAAAGTCTCAAGCGTTGCACAATCCTGGCCTGAGTGTAAGTGTGGCTGAACTGTTGGCTTGTCAAGCGAACTCAAATTTCCAAATATTCCCATGACTTGTGTACGTTCTGTCCAAAGTGACACTGATAAGAAAGGAACGTCCTGCCACTCTTATGAACAAGTTTGGTATTTTATTAGACTTGGCTTCTACAAAATAAATGCGAAAGGCTTGACATGGCCTTTTGTTATGAAAACATTCTTTCTGGGTCCATTCTTGCCAATATAATTTTCATTTCTCCAAAAACATCCCAGTGTATACCATTGCAACACAGCTAGATTTGAAGTAGAAGATTGGAAAAAATGGCTGTGGTTTTGAGAATGAAAAACCAAAACAAATGAGAGTGAACTAGACTTTTTCTAGCGCTTCCCACAAGTCTTATGTGTACAGCACACACTCCCTCCTTCCTTCCCTTATTCATCTTTTTCTTCCTCCTTCTGGTTTAAATTTTATCTCTATCCTTTTGCTCTTGCTTTAGTACTATCATAAAATTCTAAAAGGCATAATTCTTTGTGATCAAAAATGTATAGTAAAGACAGAGAAGATGGATTTGTAATGCTCTGACTTCATACATGTAGAATATCTCTGTCCAATTTGACTAGAATGGAGTAGTGTGGATATAAACTGAGGAAAGTATCCACCAGTCATCAAATTAGAGACCAAGTTCACTACAAGGAGAAATTTAAAAACATCCAGTCATCTGATAGCAGTTATAGAGAATCTTCATGAAATAGCTCTCCATGTATTAAATGAGATATCAAGTAAGGATGTAAATTTCATGAACTATAAGAACCACAAGTGGAATGATCAATGCAGATTGACTCCAGATTTTAGAGATGGTTTATAAGGTTTAAGGTCTTCGCAGAGCTANGGGGGGAAGAATACCCCAGGGGTACAAAAGATGGTGACTTTTGTATGTGATGACCTTTACCTGATTACAGATTCAGATGCATCTTTTTTATCTTGGGAATTTACAGAATAGCAAAACCTGAACAGTAGGCATTTGTGCTCAGTGGTTACCTCCAATACATGAAACCTGGATCATAAAAAAAAAAAAATTCACTAGAATTTTGGATAAGAGTTTTATTTTTAAGACTAATTTATTTGAAAAATTGTATGAATACATTTAAGAAAATTTGAAAATGCACTGAATATCAAGATATATAGATAATATAGATATGTAAAACTTTATCTAAAACTCTTTTGGGTGGATGGGCATTGCCAAACATTTTTAAATGATTGCATAATGTACTTTTGTATGGAGGTAACATAATTTACTTAACCAACCTATTGATAGACATGCAATTCTAATTTGCATCCATTTATAATTAATGCTGTAACGTTTGCTGCCTCAGTAAACTGCCTTCAGCTGCTTCATTACACAGTTATAATTATTTTTTAAGATACTCTTCTAAAAACTGAACTTCCAGGTCAAAACATGAATGTTAGAGAGATTCTTGGGTAATTGCATACACATTTCTTTTCAGAAGTATATATACATATTTCCACTCCTGTCAGTATAGACTAACGAAAATCCACATTTTCTGGCAGCATATTCTAAATAAAAATACAACAATGTGTATTTTCTTTTTTATTTTCTTCCTATGGACAAACTGTTCAGCTTGCTCATTTTTTCCCCTGCTGCTTGTTGTCTCCAACTCAGATGACAGCTTGAAATTCTTCCCATAAACTTCTCCAAATGTGGTCCATTGGATCTGGCCCTTCATTCTTCAGAAACTTTATTCTTTATCAGCTAGGAATGAAGTGCTTCATCTGACCCTGATTCCAAAGCTCTGAGATTTAGCAAAAATAAACTCTTATTTTCCTTATCAGACCTATAGGTCAGAGATCAGGTGATAAATCTAAGTCCTATTTTTGACAATAGAATCTCAGCATTCCCTTTTCCTCCATAACATCACAAACTTTCATTGTTTTCTCTTTCTTCATTTCTGGGAATACTTGATTTATCATATACTGGTTGGAATTTTATGTCATGACTTGCTACTAAGTGGTAAGGAAAAGACTGATTTTGATTTCCTCTTGTAGAAGAAAAACAACTTCACCATATGACAGAGTGTCCATTCCAAGGACTGTGAACCGTATACAACTCAGCACCAGCATCATTGGACTGTCACCCTTTAGCAAAGAGGAATTTCACGCTCTTGACCTCCTGTCCTCCACCCCAACAGTGGACACCCTGTTGGATAACATGGCTTTTTATCCATCATGCCCAACTTAGCAGCTATGAGCCACATGTGGTTATTGAAGCCACAACACAATAATATTAAATGAATGTTAATTTTAACCTCTCTGTTAGATTAGCTACATTTCAAGTCATTAATAGATAACTAACGTTTACTATCTTGAACAGAATAGACTGTAGAATATCTTCATACTCAGAGAGAGTGCATTTCTCTATAGAATTGTTTTTAGAAAGTTCTAGAAAAATGGTGAATTGGATTTAGAAACAGCTATGATTTGCTTCTTCTGGGGCCCAGGCCATTGTTTACTTGTGCCCGTTCTGTTCCTTCCTCTCCCCAACGTCTCTGCTCTTTCAAAGACCCTATCCTCTTATTCCAGAATATAAACTTGTTTGTGCTATGGACTGAAAAAAACACACTCACAAATCACTTGCCATGTAGAAATTTGATGTAACAACATATAGGAATAAAATGTAAGAGGAAAAAGTCCATCATAAATATATCTATACTGCATCAGTTGTGCAACTAGATCCTCTCTCGCACTCCCTTTCCCTTTCTTCCTGTCTCTCCCTCTTCCCATCTCACCCCTCCTCTTCTCTACTTATCTCCTTCTTTCCCTCTCCCCTTCCCTCTTTATCTTCCTATCTCCTCTTTTCCTTTCCTCCTTACAGTGAGTGATCAACCTAGGAAAGCCTTGAGTAAGGCCTGTCCCTGGCCTCATTTATGCACACATTCAACTCATATTTCATAAACACCTAACCCATGCCCTGTAGTGTCCCGAGGACATAGATATCACTGGTACTTCCAAAACATAGAAGCATTTGTCTGTGGAAAGCCATGCGTTCTTCTTCAGGGCAGGGGATTGGGCATATTTTCTCACCTATTGCAAGGTTCATGGCTGAGGTCCACTTTACAAAAGAGAAAGAATACAAATTAATTTAATGTACTTTTTATGCTTAGAAGACAAAAGAGTATGATTTAATGATAATAAACTGGTATGTGAGAAAGACTTAGCATAAATTGGTACATTCAAATTCTTCTCTGTGTCCCACTATCTTCAGAGATAGCTAGACTTCCCCCAACCCCACTTACTGAGGATGTCAGCATTTTCTCACTCCAGAGAGAAACAGGAGAAACATGACAACCTTTCTGCTTCTTCAGTTTTCTCTCTAATCTCAAAATTATCAATATGCCAAAGCTCTGTACTGGAGGCAGCTTGTTTTGAACTCTGCCTATAGTAACTTATAACTGTGACAAATACTTGAGAGAACAAAAAGAAAGAAGGAGTATTTGTCTCAGTTGTAGGCTGTTCCATGTTTCTGAGCCTAAGGTGAGGTTGTGCATCATGTGTGGTACACAAGTATTGTGTTGATTGAAGAGAGCTGTTTAAATCATNGCATTCTGGAAGCAGCGAGACAAGGCACAAGACATCCTCTTCTTAAAACTGTACTTCACACAGTTTTAAGCATGGATGACTTTATATCTTTCATTCATAAAAACCCCTATGTTTTCATTTACTACTTACCTTAGTATACTATCTTAAACAGACAGCAATCTTTAGGTTAAGAGGGTCTGGAATATTACATAAGGACACTAAGAAAGAAATTATTCTTATTATAAGATCTACTCATTAGGTGAAATATGAATTTGTTTCAGGCTAAACTTTTTACAACCATCCATCTTTGCTAGAGATGTTATGTGTGTGTATCAAATGCTAGGAAGAGATGTATCTGAGTAAAACAGAAATATTTATATGTTCTATCCAAATATATAGAACATCTCTTACTGACAAGACATTAATTAAGATGAAAACATCACGTCATGTGGAAGTGCATTCTATGTGGTGTTGTTATTCAAAGAAAATCCTTTAGCCTACAAAAATGTGTTCTTTGCAGACAGGCCTATGTCAACTTACTTCAAACAGAATTGTGACTCGGCTTTGGCTGGATTCTAGTCAGAAGGGAATGACTAATATTAGATCTTTTCTCTACCAAGGGACATTCAGCTTTAAGGGCTTCTACATAGGAGTCCATAGTCAAGAAAAAAATAACAATAATGCTGAGTCATCCTGGGTATATATAAAAGGGAAGGTTCCAGGATGATGCTGAAATGTTTAAGAATGAAACATTCCAGATTTCATAAAGCATCCCGATGAACTGAAGCTGATGACTGATAACCTGCCAGTTTGCTGGCAGCAACAAAATATGATTCTGTATTGGATACTGCAAGAAGAAAATGACAAGCTAAATATAATACCTGCTATTAAAGTGTTCAAGGGTATCCATATTTTCTATACACACATATTTGTGTTTTCTCATTAACTTTAGAATTTTAACCATATGCCTCATTATTAATATTAAAAACATTTATTGTATGTAGGGTACCAGTGAAATCCTGTTCCCAGATGAACAGATACTGAAGAAAACTCACAAGAGTCTTTATTTCCTTTTGGATTTAAGATGATGCTTGGCTGTTGCTACATATAGGCAATCACAAATCACTAATGAAGAAATGTCTTTGTTAATATTTATTGAAGTAATGATACAATAATTTCACTCAGCTCGTGCCTTTTAATTTGGTATTAATCTTTTATTCATCAAATACTTATTAAATACCTGCTTTAAAACCAAGCTGTGTCAAGAAATAAGAGTGGTACTGATGTCATTCAAACTAATTTTTAAAATGTTTGTTTGCTTGTACCTGATGCTGTATTAGACATTAAGTTAGATGAACATACAGTGGTCTCTGCCCTGTGCTCTCAGCATTGATGAGACAAATATAGGAAGAGTTTATCCTGTACATGAGCAGAGGTGGCAAACTTTCAATAGAGTGGTAGATTTAGAAGAGGTCATATATAAATGGTTCATTGTTTTTATAGGTGTTTTGCAATTGTGAACGTTCTTTAGGTTTTTGAATTTTAAGTTCTAATGTCATTAATAGAAGCAAATATTAGTTTAAGAAAAAGACTGAGACTTGTTTATTGCATGTGCATAATTACCAAGAATGTAGTAAAACAACCTTATAGTACATTTAGTTGAATTCTAGAATTGATTCATTCTGAACTTAAAACTGTTAACAGGCTAAATGGCTGAAAAAGTGCAAGAAGAAAACTAGAGCAACTATCTACTTTAGGGTATGGAAGCGTGCCTTTTATTTGTACTTCAGTNACAAACTGTAGTGCTTGTTAACCATACCTTGTAACAGGTATGAACTGAGGGATGCTGGGAGAACCTAGAAGCCAGGTCTGCTTTGATATGTTAAATAGGCACCTCAGCCATTAGTCCCAGGGTTTGAGACTTAACATTCCAGCCTTTTATTGATTGATAATAAATGATAAGGGGTGATGTAATCTTTTATGACTACTTCCTGCTAAAATTGGGGCATCAGTGTTGGGAACCCAAGAAAGCTGTAATGTTGTCCAAAGCTAGGAAGAACAGGCTATTTTACTCACTGTCTAGGCTCTGCAGGACCATCTGGGCCTATGGAACAGGTAGTGTCGGAATAATTTGTGAGGGTGGAACGCTTGGGGCTAAGTGATTTGAAGCTGTTGGAGGATAAAGATTTTGAGGGAACACCTGGGGCTGGTGAGTTGCTGGAACAATGTGGTCTGAAATATACTGGGACAGATAGACTAAGGAGAGAAAATAATGTTAATAGGGAAAAAATTATTTAGGGTGTATACTTGAAACTTTCAGGGCTATGGTCTTAGTAATTGGGGGAGGGAAGTCCCAAGACCAGGGGAGAGAGAGAGATCTCAAGCTCAGGAATAGGTTGGTGGGGAAATAGGCTATTGATTGACAGTACTTAGTTGGAGTCCATTTGACCTGTGAGACATGGATCCAAGTTAATTTTTTGAAGCTTACAAGATTTTTTTAAGTTTACAAAAAGAGATAAAAGTTTTAGATATATTTGGATCACCACTTTTTGCAATCTGTACTGAAATCCACATTGTAGAAAAGGTAGTAGATTCATGCCTTTGGATCATAGTAAAAGGTTGGGACCCCAAAAATGATTTTGGGTTAAAAGCATGAACATTCTTTCCTCTGTCCAGAAGCCTGGTTGTATATAGATTGAACAGATTTTTTTTAGTACAATAAGAAGCAATTATTAAGTCTATTCTTAGAAGACAACCAAAGGAAACAAAATTTTGAGCTTCTGACTATAGTAATATTAGCAGTACTTTCCCAGAGCTAGATTAATAGCTTATCAGAACTCTGTTGATTGTTAAAATTCTGAACTTTTAAAGTCTTGGTATAACAATAGCATAGCAAGGAGAAGAAATCTGAAGCATATTTAAACAAATATTTTATGTACCTTAAATCATTTTCTTAACCCTTTACAAATTGTATTTATACACCTTAAAACACTTTCATAGACCTTCAGTTTTACAGAGGCCTAGTAGCTCTAGGAAAGTGAGGCTTGAGGCCTGATTTTTACATATGATGAGAACTGAGAAGGTAGCTGAAGCTTTGGGATAGGAGTTGGTATGCTTGCTGCTGTTAAACCGACAAAGCTATCATTGGCCTAGGCATCAACACTATCAAGGGTCTGAGAAGGATAAATTTCACCAGGATGCATAGACTAAGTAGCTCCTAAATCTAATAAAATGATAGAGACTTACTGGATACATGGACAATCACTCTAGATTCCCCCAAGGTAATCTTAATTTTGTTGAGGCAGGGGTCCCAGGGCAATGTCATTCTTTGGCTCCCAGACCCAGAATATCTGACAGACTTTCCCATGGANGAGGAGCTTGGGGGACCAGCCTTCCTTGTCTAGGCAAAGTGGGGCAATCCACTCCCCAATGTCCTGATTATCCACATTTTGTACAGGGTCCTGGCAGCAGGAGAGGTGAAGGACAGTTTTCACTCAGTGGCTGGCCTTGGCACATTTAAAGCAAGCCCCAGGTGGAGTTCATCTGTGCCTCATCATCTTCTTTGGAGGAGAATAGGGGTGCTGCCAGGAGCTGGCACTTCTCTTTATCATGAGAAGTTTTTCTTTTATCCTGATCCTCTCCTTCTTTAATGGAAATTAAATACCTTAAATGCCATATTCAACAGATCTCTGAAAAATTTTGGGAACCATTATATTAAGTATATCTAAACTAAACTTGGCTTGTTTTTAGTTATTTGTTTTAGTCTTAACTATGAAAACATATAAAGGAGGCTAAATAAAGCTTATTCCTGTAATTACTTACTTCAGTACTTAGCATAACTACAAGTATAGTTCTGAACACACATTAAAGAATTTGATCATTGCCCTAGGAAGAGGAAATAGATAAGATCTTCTGGGTAAACTAGGGGGTGAGAGGAGAGGGAAAGGAATAGGGGATGAGAACATAAGTGAACAGGATGGTCAAGTTGTAGGAGAGATAGAGAGAGAGAGAGCAGGGAAAGAGGTATCTTGACAGAGGGAGCCATTATGAGGTTCAGGAGAAACCTGGTACTAGGGAAATTCCCAGGAACCCAAAAGGATGACCCCAGCTAAGACTACTAAACATTAGTGGAGAGGATGCTTGAACTGGCCTTCCCCTATAATCAGATTGGTGACTACCCTAATTGTCATCATAGAATCTTCAGCCAGGAACTGATGGAAGCAGATGGAGAGATCCACAGCCAAGCACTGGGCTAAGCTCCTGGAGTCCAGTCAAAGAGAGGGAGGAGGGATTATATGAGCAAGGGGGGGGGTTAAGATCATGATGCAGAAGCCCACAGAGACAGCTGACCCAAGCTAATCGGAGCTCACCAACTCTGGGCTGACAGCTGGGGAGACTGCATGAGACTGAACTAGGCCCTCTGAATGAGGGTGACAGTTGTGTGGTTTAGTCTGCTTGTGAGGCCTCTGGTAGTGGGACTAGGATTTATCCCAGGTGTATGAAAGGGCTTTTTGGAGCCCATTCCCTATGATGGATACCTTGCTCAGCCTTGATGCAGGGGGGAAGGGCTTGGTCTTGACTCAACTGGATATGCCAGGCTTTGTTGACTCCCCAGCAGAGGCCTTACCTTCTCTGAGGAGTGGATGTCGGTGGGGTGGGGGAGGTAGGGAGGAGTGGGAGGAAGGGAGGGAGAGGGAACTATGGTTTGGTATGTAAAATGAAAAAAAAAGAAAAAGAAAAATTATTACGCCAATAAAAATGTACAAAAAACAAAAAACAAAAAAGAACAAGAGAGCATCAGGTCTTCAAGCTTTCACTCATCATTCTCCTCTACCCCACAAGGCTAGTGGCCTCATCAAATTGCTTCATAAAGACAAGTGAGCAACTTTTCATCAGATTCTCCTCTTGTATTTTAAGAACTGAGGCAAAGATTCCATAAGAACAGCATAGCTTTGTTAGTCTTATAATTAAGACAGGAATGACATTCAAACAGCCTGGACAGGATGTGGCAAATTACTACATTCTTTGTGTGAAAAGCTGTTTGCAGCTGGCTTTGTCTGCCCTCCTGCAACCTCATCATCTCCACTAAAACTCAAAATGTGATTTTGTGCCTTCTATTCTTTTATCTTTCCCTCTCCTAATATATATCTGCTTTCAGGAAGAAAAAAAAGGAATTGGATCATTTATAAGGTGACTGACTATTAACTTGTACNTCTTGATCATTTTTAACAGTTTACAACAAGTTAATATTTATAAGATTAAGACTTTCCATTTTGATCTCTGCTATGTTTATCCTTAAAATATATTTTTATCTGTTAGTTTTAACATAAAAAATTAACAGTTTTGAATTAAAGCTCTTTTAGTATCAAAATAAAACTTTAATCATACAGCTCATAGGGAGACTGGCAACTTTAATGGTCTTTTTACAGTGTACCCTTATAGAACATCACAGGGTTTTTTTGTGATTTAGTTTATTCAAATAACTAAAGCTTAACAAAGTGAGAAAAGACAAAGGAGATAGCTAGCTTAGTGTGAGCCTGAGTAGAATTGGGAATTTATAACTCTTATTTATCAAGTTATCTTATTTATTAATCATATGTTGTTACTTATCTAAATTGTCTAGAAGCCTGGTGTTAAACAGTTGGCAAAGATATAAGTAGTTAGGTGTCAATCTCTAAGTCAGCTTTGTTTAATTTGAATAGACCTAATAACATTAAACTTTATCATCATACAATAATCCATACCAGTCCAAAATATTTTAGAGACCTGTTACTGTTTGCTTAGTCAAAAAAAAAAAAAAGAGATACAATGATAAACTAAGTGTTCAGTGGGACTGAGAAGTTTTATAATTCTTGTTTTATGTCACGTGGTCATCTTAAGATAGTGAAGTCACATTTAACCTTAATGAAGATGGGTGCTAGTCATGTGGTTGCATCCATATTGATGAAGCCATCAGCTAAGATGGAGCCAAGTTACATGGTTATTGTTTAAAACACCACATTTTCCTAGTAGACCTATTTTTTTAAACAAGAGTTGGATCCAAGATCCACATATAGCATATTCTAAACCATAATTAAATCATATAGTACGTTGTAGCAAAATAAAATTATCTATGTATAGATTTTAATTATAAGCCTTTTGCTGTAAGTTCTAAACCAAATTTTGTTACAGAGTTTACAGACTCTTTAACTACACTCAATGAACTTATAAATCCTAAGATAAAGACTGTTTACACAATAATCTTAAAAGGTTTGAGAGCAGAGCACAGAAAAACCATAGAGATAAAAGATTTAAGAGTGGGAATTTGTAAAACCTTAGAGATAAGAGACTTCAGAATCATTTGTTTATGAGGTAGCAGAAGGAGTTACAATCTGTGAGAATGTGGAACTAGAGTGTGCCATCTTTGGCCATTGAGCTATAATGAGACCCAGCTATTTTCAGTGAGACAGCAAGGCTATAAGAAAATCTCTGAGTCCAAGAAAGAAATTGAGTCCAAGGAGAAAAGGAGGAAAGGTCACTAACAGAACTCTTCCGTAGGGATGGTTAAGAAGCTAGGTTAAGTAGCTAAGAGAAAAGAATAGTGTAGCCATAAGGGGAAAGAAGCAACAAGCAGGAACTCCAGCCAAGGGAGGATTCCTATATCACAGATGCCATCAGGCATAGAGAAACTGCAAAACTTCCAGGAGAAAGCTAAGAGACAGGAGGAACAAAGTTTCAGAGTCCCAGAAGGACTTAAGGAAGCTGCAGGACTTAGCAGGCAGCTCCTAAGAGAAGGCAAGGAAACTCAAAACATACAGGTTTAGAAGGGCACAAGGAGAGATACAGCAGGTAGTGCCAAGGGGAGGAGGCAAGGAGAAAGTTGCAGACCCCGGAGCATGTTGAGAAACTATGGAATGTAGTAGGCAGTTCCTAGGAGGAGGTAAGGAAGTTCCATGAAGGAGCTGAGAGGAGCCATGAGGAAGCAGATGGAGTAAGAGTCATGGTTGAAGGGACTCTAGCCAGCTCAAGTGTGGTGGCCATGGCTCTGGCAGGTTTTGCCCTGGCTGTTAGATTACATTCATAAAGCTAGCCACCAAGGTCTACCCTTTATTTGGCCACTTAATCCTCCTGAGGCTGACTACCAAGGTCCAGCTATCAAAGTATTAAAGTCCAGCAATCAAAATCTCCCTTTGGCTCACNTAATTAACATGCTCCATTACAATTAAACACCTCACCCTAATACAGGGTTTCCCATTGTGCATTTATAAACTACTGTTTTCCTATGTGCCACGTCTGTCCCCCCTCTATCCAGAGGCAGTACTTTGTGCCACCCCAGGAAAAATATCCCTTCCTCTCTCCCTTGTTCCTTTTCCCTTCTCCCTCTTCCTTTATCTCTTGTCTTTGTTCCTTATCTATGCCCTCTGTCCCTCTGGGGCAAATACATTTCCTTTGTACTGAGAACTTGGTCTTTGGGATCCTGAGCCCATACAGATCTCTTACAGTGGTAATAACAATTTCAATTTGGGGCATCCCCAAGCAAACTGAGAGACATTTCAGAGAGAAAAGTCTCAAATCACAGAGGAAAGGCATCCCTTTCTATGTGATAGGGGTCTGGTAGGGTGAAACGAAGCTTCCTAGAACACTGGTGTGGCTTTAGTAGTAAAAGTAGACAAAGCAAGGAGCTCCATGGTGACACCTAGTAGAAGGGGAGAAAAAAGTAGTTAGAGAAGGTGGAGAAGAAAACAGCTGAAGAGGTTCACTAGAGGAGGCTTTTGGAAAGGGGAGGGTTCCAATAGGGGGAGAGGAGCAAGAGTCTTAATAAGTAAAATTGCCCATGTGGTGGGGCTATGAAGGGGCAAAGCAGGGAGATGCCCACATGGTGGGTGCCCCAAAGGGTGTATAGCAGGCTCTAACAGCCAGAGAGAGGACACTTGCTGAGTAGGTAAGCAGAGATAGATGTTTAGATAAGGTGGAGGGTTGAAGTGGCTGAAGAGGGAGACTCTAGAATTAAATTTGGTGGGTGGCAAAAGCCAGCAGAAACAAATGATCCATACATACTTTAGGAGAGTTAGATCGGCAGCATGGTTCAGACACATTTATGCCACTCCCATGGTTTTGGCACCAGATGAATGTTAAAAAGAAAAAGAAAGAAAGAACATGACCAAATTGAACTAGGCCATGTTGCTTCTTTTTTATTTTTATTTTTTCACTTAGTGCTGATCGTAAACACAGCTGTATGTGTTTGTCAAAGATTATTTGTAAACTGTGACTCATCCATAATCTAGCTGCATCAAACATTAGTGTGCATGATAATGATGAGATTTCAGATACAA
>LZPO01044719.1:80378-92292 GCA_001675575.1 Neotoma lepida
TGCCTATAAATGAAGATAACCTATTTTGTTCCATTTAAGAACAACATCAGAGAAGGTGGGAATGGGGGTTGGGTTGAGGTGGGGGATCTGGCAGGTTGGTATGTAAAAGGAGTGGAAAATCTTTTTAATAATAAAAAAAGAACAACATCAAAGCTGAAATGCTTGTCATTATAGAAAGTCCCCAACTGTCCACACCTCACTTCTCATCCCAGACATTTGTTTCTCTATTAAAAAAAAATCATCATCTTATCAAGTTTTCTCATTTATTACTCACTTTAAGAAAGAAAGGGAGAATTGTTAGTTTTAGATTCTGACTCTGCCATCTAATAACCTTGGCCCTGGGCAGATTACTTGTGATTTTCATTTCTGTTTCCTTTTACTTAAAAATAAAGACAAATAATGGTGTGTGTCTCATAGGGTTGTGTTGAATACTGAATGAGTTAATACATAAAGCCTTTGTAACAGGGCTTGAAATAAAACAAAAATTTAATTAGATCTATTATGTAGTGTGAATGTGTGTTTTCATCTCCTCTGAGTGTCTAGCTCTTGAGACAGGAGAGTAAGGAAGATAGTGGGATCTAGAGGGCCTTGTGTAAAGCCTTGAACAGTTACCATGTGGACAAAAACAAGTTGACAAAGAGGAAGGCTAGACTAAAACACACATTCATAGTACCAACTAAAACTGGTATTGGAATAGGCACAGGGACATTCCAGACTGTCCCAGAATAACCAATGTCTCACTCTAATACTACAATACATCCCTGTAGATAGCAATTACAGACACTAATGAGGCACATGGCAAATGTATGTAGATATATATGCAAATGAAATAAAAAGCCACTGTTACATTAATGAGTCAAAAGCCCCAACTCCTTTGCACAGTAGGACTGCTGAGCTGTTATACTTTTTCTCTGTTGTGAGCTGCTTCCCTCTCCCACACTTACAAATGTACTCTTTGTTAATTTTTTGTAGATGTTTATAGTGTGTGTGTGTGTGTGTGTGTGTGTGTGTGTATACATCTATGAGAAAACTGTGCTTGTGCCCATGTGTACCCATATGTGTGGAGGCCCAAAGTTGACATCAGATGTCCTCCTTAATTGCTGTCCTCTTTATTGAGGTGAAGTCTCCCTCACTAGGAGCTCATAGTTTCGCCCTATCTTATCTCCAAAGTTCTGGGGTCACAGGCATCTTCTAGGCTTACCTCTTTACCTGGGTTCCAAGACTCCAAGCTATATTCCTCATGCTTGGATAGTAAGTGCTTACTTTGTCCACGGAGCCATCTTCCCAGAGAGAAATGTGCTTTCAATTTGTGCCCCTACCAGCACGAATTGGATTCAATAAGGTTTTATTTAAAAAGAAGAGACAAAGTTGGGAGGCAAGGATTAGGGAAGCAGGGTGGATCTGCAAGGCATTTAGAGGACTGGAGGATGAAGATGATAAAAATACATTGTATGAAACTCTCAATAAATTAATAAAAATATTCATTTTTGAAAAGACTGTGCCTGCTTCTGCAGCACTCTGTGTCTTTGCTAAATTCTTTGCACTGGAACACAAAAACCTGGAACTCTTCCAGAGGTGCCCACTCGACCTTGGCATCTGCTGTTATCACTAGGAGCCTCGATGACTTGAAAAAACCCAGTTCTTTCCCTGATGATTGACAGAAAAGATCTGACATCCCAGATGGAAGACAAGTCACAGAATTTCAAGCATTAGAATCACAGAAGATTTATTGCAGACTTATCAAGGCACAAGGCCTGTGCTCCAGCTCACATGTTTGTTTTCTGCTTGTCCATTACATTCCCGATGCAGTTGTTCTAGACCTTTGTGGCTTTGTCTGGTCCTTCAGTGCTTGACAAATAAAGACAAGCTGAAAGCATGCATAGTGCTCTCACAGCGCCAATGGAGAGGCGATAAACCTTAAAAATCTGCACTATGGTATACTTTACTCTCACTGTATTATAATCGTTTATCATACCAAGATAAATTATATTTTACTTTGAGGGGTTTTCCCAAACTTCAGTGTGAGAGAACAAAAGGAGTGCACTTTTTTTTCAGGACTTACTTCCTTGGAAGGCTGTAATCCTTCTACTCTCAGCAGGTGACTGTCTATTTAAATGTAGAAAGAAACAATGAATAGTGATGGTCACAGACTCCATTTATCTCAGGGAACTCTCATCTCCAAAGGGAATCTGTGTTCACACACCTGCTTCCATTCTCCTGCCAGGTTCAGAACACCAGCGGCCCTTCCCTTTTCCTGGCTTTTATCTAATGCTATCTTTGAGATTATTTTCCNTTCCTCTTATTCGTTCTTATCAACCACTTCCTGTCTTATAAAGTCAGCTTTTTTTCTGTCTCTAACAGCATGTCACATTTGTCCTGATATGACTGTGTCTCCAAGCTGCTTTGCCTCATAGATGCTGGCTTTTCTAGTTTACCTTCCTTTTCTCATCAGGCACAAAAATCTGACTGTTGACTTCAGCATTCTACAAAGCTATTGTCTCTCCACGTCAGCAATAATCACTTGTGCCATTTTCCTAGAGTTAAGTAGGCTCTCCCTGATCCACATATGGCAGGTAGTATCCTCCATACTTGCTTTATGCCTTGAAATTCTATTGCCCCTTGCTTTTTACAGGAGCACCTATCTATGTTTTAATGCCTTTTTTTTGTTTTGCTTTTCTTGTAAATTGGTTTTCTTGCCTTTTTTTGCTCTCTAATTTTTTTCTTCTCATTTTCCCCTTGGTAGTGTTATCTATTCTGCTTATGATCCCTGCTTTTTACCTCCAGCCTGACTCTGTCTCTGAGTTGCAAATTCAAACTCCTGATGCCTGATGAATCCTTCTAGGAAGCTCCAAAGAATCTACCCATCATCACTAGGAATCCACTCATCTACCAATCTCATTTTTATAGTCTCCTTTTCTGCTAATAATAACATTTGCTACCTGTTTGTATTTGATTTTGTACTCCTTCAGTTCTCTTCCTGTTAGTTAATCTACACTATTGACATTCTATTCTGAGACCAAAAGTAAAACTAAAGTTAAGAATGCATTAAGGACAATTTCCTAGGTTGATAAAGTCTACACTTTAGAAGTACAAATAATTAAACTGTCAAAGAATGATGTTTGTGTATTTGTAAAATTTATTAAATCATAAATCTTCACTAAGTATTCTGGCATGCATGTAGGTGTGTGTAGTTTTAGTTTGGGTAGCTTAAATAAAGTGTATGTCATTCATAGCTCTGGAGCCTGGGAACTCTATGATCAAGGTGCCAGCAGGGTTAGGTTCAGGTAGGGACCACATCTTCCTCTTTCATCTTAGCTGGCTTTCTTTCTCTTCTTGGAAAGTCTATCATTGTGGCTGCCCACTGATGACTTAATCACTTTCTAGAGACCCTAAATTCTAATGTCATATCTGCAGATTAGTTTCAACATACAAATTTTAGGGAAACAAGTCATACTGTCTATAATATATACACATATACATAAGTACAGTTACTTCTGCCCTATAGAGGCTTCTACACCTTTACAGAGATAAATGCAATCTCTCAGTTCAGTATGTGTGTGTGTGTGTGTGTGTGTGTGTGTGTGTGTGTGTGTGTGTGTGTGTGTGATAACCACTAGCAACAAGTTCCCTGAAACGTCTTACTGAGGCATAGGCTTAGTTCTGCCAAGTCAAAAATATTTAAGGCTCTGTCTTGATAATTTATGTTTTTACAGAAGGTTCCAAAATTATTAACACAAATTATAAGCTTTGAAACTACCCTTTTTACTGATTATATTGCTCTGCTTTCCTCTTCTCACTTATTCTCTGTTTCAAAATGTCACAAAAACATAATCATGTCCCAATATCATTTAAAGTCCTTAATTACTGTCCATCCTTTAAGAGATGAAGTATAAGCTGTTAAAAAAGATATAAAAGACTTTTCATAATCTAGAACTTGTCTGCTCTTAGCATTCATGCTCAAATACTAATGCTCATGTAATAAAGGAGAAATAAAAATAAATGATTACTTTTGTAAATGGGTTAGGAATAAAACATAGAGGTATTGATATATGTGGGAAGACAAGAAAAAGATTTTATTTGCTGTGATTTTTGAAACAAGAAAATGTTTTATAAATCAAGAAAAAATATATCCAACTAGCAATCATAAGAAGAGAAATTAACCTAAGTACCCATTGCCCTCTCTGTATGCTCATTAACATGCATGTTTTTTTTATGTCATTTCCTTCTCCATAAGAAAAAATATATTATAATACAAGTAACTTCTGGACACAGCATGTAAACTTTACCCATTTGGATTAATTTTTAAGCACGGAATTCTTGAACTTTACTTACTAGAGTTGCCACGGCTGGCAGTGGCATTGATGCTGACATTTGAGACTCCTTGAATCTATGTAGGGAAACAACCCCCTGTGTAAATGCAATACTGTTACTGAGAAGCAAAGTTTTCACTATGGGAGACAGATGTGACAACAGAATGAAGAAAGTGAGAAATTGTTCTGGTGGAAGCTCCACCTCAGCCCCTGGCACCCTGGTACCCATATACCCAAAGAGTTTGGAATGTTCTGGTGGAAGGTCCATCTCAACTCCTCTCCTCCATTTCTTTCCTCAAACCCGCCCCTTCAAAGCCCACTAAACACAGTTCCTCCCCCTGAGATGCTTAAGACCACTCCCACAGGGTATTTAAGCTGCATTCCAGAAAACAGACACNTGGTTTTCCTGTCGTTCATCCCTGTCTCCATTCTGGGGCCTGGAGAATCACTCGGGAACTCTTTATCCATTAAACCAGGGTTTTTTTCTAATTCGTCTGATTTGGTCTGATTTGTTTTGCTGTGTCTAGAGAGAGGCTTATAGGGGTGCAAAAACCTTTCATCTGGAGGTCCTCTCCCTAACACCTGCTGTCTGCCAGACTAAGACCAACTTTTTGCTGGGTAAGTTGCCCTTTCCAAGTCATTGTCTAAGAGGCCCAGGGCCTCTTTCAATTTTGGGGTGTCCTGCCAAAGACATCACCATACCAGGCCCCCCGACCAATTCTGGAACAAAGGACTGCCTTTCTTCCATGGGATCCCTTCACCAGGAGACCTTCTGTTGAAGGGAATTTCCCACCCCCACCCCCTGTTTTTAACCCAAGACCTACCACAGTGGATGCATTGTGCTAGGCTTCAGGTCTCTGGCATAGATATGTAAAATGGGCAATTGCCATTCAAAGCCTGATCCCCAAATGCCCCTGTGGTTTCTTTTACAAAATCTATTCAAATTGGGGCTATCTGATACCATATGTCCTAACCGCTTGATTTCTCTGAGCACTAAGGCCTGGCCACAATACACTCTTGATAACCAGTCAAGGTGGCCTCCTGGGAAAACCTTACAACTTTCCATCCTCCACAATTTTGAAAATTTTTATCGATAATTAGAGATAATTGGACAGAACTGCCCTACATCCACAAATTTGGGGTTCTGCATTCCTGCCCTCCCTACAGCAACCAATGTCCCACAGCACAGGTCTTCTTGGCTAGGGTCATGGCACCTCCAGATTCCCATCTATCTGGGCACTAGAACCCTGAAAATTCCACTCTGACTATGCTGTGGGGACACTGACCCCTCTCCTACTTCCCCTGAACTCTCCCTACCCACTTCTCTCCTACAGGATCATATGTTCAATTCAGTGGCCAATGTTCCTCACATTTCTTCCTCTGTCTACCCTTCTCCCCATCTTCCCCCTCCAGGACAAAGGTTGAAAACCAAATTCCTCCTCCTTACCCACCTTCCTGTTCTTTCCCCCCACCACTCCCTTAATACCCAATGCCTCAACCTACATCCTGGTCCCCTTCTACATGCTGGCCTCACACCCCCAAATATTCCCCAATTTCTTCTCATACTTGGTTTAACCAGACTCCTGCCCTCCTCTGCCATTTCTGAGAGGTAGCTGGAGTCAAATGGAATTGTTTGAGTCCCCAGGAAGAGATCTCATAGTTTGCTGACTCCTCCAAGGTATGGAAATGGTCTCAGATAAAATTGTTAATTTTGATAAGCTCTGAGAGATTACACAGCTAGCTAACGAAAACCTGGCCATTTTTTTAAACAAGAGATCATGGTTAAATATATTGTTCTTGACCCAGCCTCCCCAGCAGGAGCCACTGTCCAGGCCACCTATTTCATTTCTCAGTCAGCACCAGATATTAGAGAAAAAAAATTAAAAAGGCTAAGGAGGGCCCCCGAACTCACCAACAGGAATTGGTGAAAATGGCTTTTAAAGTTTTTAATGCTCAAAAAGATATTGCCAAGTCAACCTGACAGACAAGGCTACATTCCAAGCCCAAGCCTTAGCAGCTGCCCTGAGTCCACCAGGGCCCCCACAAGGGGAACAAGGGAAGTTGATCGTGAGGCTCGATCCCACTGGAGCTCAGTCCAAGTCCACTCTGCCACAAGCTTGCCTCAAATAGGCCAGCAGCCACCCAGGAGTCCATGCCCTGTCTGCCCACAGCCTGGACACTAGAAATTGGAATATCCCCCGTGCAGGCTTGTCCTGCATGCCAAGCCATGGAGGTCCAGCCTCTCCAACACTGGCATCTGAGTCTCTTCCAGCCTTTGAATTCCTAAGCCTGTTGGAAGACTGATACATTCTAGACTTGGTGATTCCCATTGCCCTCTTCAAGCCTAGGGTGATGCTGCAGGTAGTGGGTAAGTCCGTGAATTTTCATTTGGACACAGGAGCTACATATTCTGCTTTGACATCTCTCTTGGGTTGTACAGTTCCCTCACCAATTTCTGTCATGGGGGTGGATGGGATCCCTTCCTTCCCACTTAAGAACCTGACACTTCCTTGCATTCTTGCAGGGTGATTTTTCTCACACTCTTTTCTGGTCATACATGCTTGCCCTGCACCTCTGCTTGGTCATAATATTCTCAGCCACTTTGGGGCCACACTCACCTTGGCCACCACACTCTCCTGAGTATTTTACAGATCTACTCACAGGGGTCCCTCCAGATATGTCAGCCTCTGCAGCAGCTTTGAGAACATCAATCTGGCAAGGATTGGCTGTGTCATTGAGCTCCTATTGGAAGCTCTCAACATTTCCTGGAAGCTCCACATTCCCTATCACCCACAATCCTTGGGAAAGGTTGAGAAGGCCAATGGACACATCACACAACATCTCACCAAGCTCTCCATTGAACTTAGGTTATCTTGGCCCTCCCTTCTCCCCATTACCCTTACCCACCTCTGGGCTACCCCATGCTCTCCTATAGGCCTGAGCCCTTTTGAGCTCCTTTACAAAAGGCCCTTCCTCCTCAATCACCACCTCCCAGTCCAAACTGCCCCACTGGCCGGTCTCTCCCCTACCTCTTCCTTCTAAGGTCCCTTCTTCGTTCACATCCTGACAACTATCTCCCTGACACCCTGACACCAACACCAACAGATCCAACTGCCCCTGAGCCTGCCACACTCTCTCCAGGGGAAAAGAGTACTCCTCAAACAGCTAGCTCGTAAGTCTCTTGAGCCCTGATGGACAGGACCTTATACTGTGACCCTCACCATCTGCTCAGCTTCCAAGCTCCTGGGACTTCCATGCTGGTACCATCTCTCTAGGCTCAGTTGAGCACCTATTCAGGATACATGGTCTGTCCAGCAGCTGGGACCCTCCACCCTCTGGTTTTCCAAGATGTCCCAATGAAGGACCTATCTGCTCTTCTGCCCTGTGCATTCATCTCTGCCGATACAACTAGGGCAGATACTAATAATCTATTTTTTCCTAGAAACTTACCTCCTCTGCTTCCTCAAGAAGCAGATGCCTGAGGTCTCCAGGATGACAATTAACTGGATGCTCCTCCACTCACACTTCCTGTTGAATGTGAGCCCACCAACTCCTGACTCCCCTCTTCCCCATGTTGCTCCATGCCCACAGAAAGTTGGCAGAATTGAACCGGGATCCCTATACCCAAAGAGTCTAGAGTGTTCTGGTGGAAGCTCCACCTCAGCCCCTGGCACCCTGGCATCCATATACCCAAAGAGTTTGGAATGGTCTGGTGGAAGGTTCACCTCAACCCCCCTCCCTCATCTCTCTTTCCCCAAACCCACCCCCTCAAAGCCTGCCAAACATGTCTCCTCCCCCAGAGATGCTCAAGACCACTCCCATAGGGTATTTAAACTGCATCCCAGAAAACAGACACATGGTTTTCCAGTCTTTCATCCCTGTCTCTTCTCTAGGGGGCCAGAGAATCACCCACGGATGCCTTACCCATTACTGGTTTTTTTTCTAATTTGGTCTGATTTGGTCTGATTTGAATTGCTGCATCAGTGAAGAGGATTATCAGGGTGCAAAAACCCTTCAATAATGTGTGTTAGGTTTGAATTACACATATAAGTATGAATTCCTAAGTTGTTTCTTTGAAGTTCAAATGTATTAAAATATATTTGTTTTGTGGGTACAAATCTCAGAGTTTTAAAGTATTCATACAATTTTTAACCACTACAATGAAGTAGTTCATTCACCTGCAAAATGCTGCCATCTGCTACTCAGTTCCTTCACAGTCCTCACAGCCCTGGCTAACCACAGAAGACTCATCATTATTTTTTACAAAATATTAATTCTTTGCTCATTGAAATATGTAGAAGCTTCAATAACTCTCAACAATAAGAATACTTAGAGCCTAGAGCCCAGATTCTGTATATCATTTCCTACCAGAAAGAAAAGAAAGAATAAACAAAAGAAAGAAGGAGGAGAAAAAAAGGAAGGAAGGAGGCAGAAAGAAACCTATTGGGGAAGTGACTGGTCTGGGTCAGAGTAAAGATGAACTAAAACTTGACATTATTATGTCAAAAGGGCAAAGAAATGCCTAAAAGTTAATGAAGTCCTATCAAATATCAGGTAAGGTATGTGATAACACATTTTCTTTAAAAGATTTATTTATATATTTTTAAATTATGTGTATGTCTGTGTATGAGTTTGTGATGTAAGTGTAAGTGCCCAAGGATCCAGAAGAGGGTATTGGATTTCCTGGGGCTGGAGTTAAAGGTAAGCTACTCAATATGGGTGCTGGCAGTGTACTTGGGTCCTCTGCAAGATCAATACATGTTCTTAACTGCTGAGCCATCTCTCCTGCCTCAAAGCATCTTTTTTTGATACAATAAAAAATTTAAATGTAAAGTAATTCATGAATCCAAATGAACACAAATACATGTATACAATGCTTGGTGGAAATTGTTGAAGAGTTGATTAATAATACAATCTAAAGATATTTATCAAGCAATATTCAAGAGAAAAAATATCTAACCCTCATTGTGCTCATCAATAAGCCACTTTAACATCACTGCTAAAGAATCATTCTGACATCTTGTGTCCTTTAGACTGTAGTAAGTGTAGTAAGTACTGGACGTAACATGACATAAATACTTTCCCTGGGGATAGTGAAATGGCTCATAGTCAGAAGTGGGGTCTCATGTGCTCCTTATGCCTTCTGTGCTAGAATGTTGACTGGATTCATCTTGTTTGGGTGGCCACAGCTGCTATGAGTTATGAGTGCAGAAGTCTTGTCATGTCCAGAAAATACTGTTTTGCTCCTATCTTCCCTGATTTCTGGCTCTTTCTGCCCCTCTTCCTCATGGTCCCTGAGTATTGGGGGTGAGACTTAGCTTTCACATTATTGGCTGAGTACTCCGCTGTTACTTATTCTCTGTACATTAATCAGTTATAAGTTTTTGCTTTAACCACTGCAAATGGATGTTCACATTGTCCCTGTTGCCCACTCCCAAATAACTGACACAGAGGCTTATATTAATTATAAATGCTATGCCTGATAGCTCAGGCTTGTTACTACCTAAATCATACTTATATTAACCATATTTTTACTTATGGTTTACCATGTGGCCCATGGCTTGTTATCCCATTTTTTGCATGTCCTCCTTGCTCAGCAGCTTGCTGGCATCTCTCCTGACTCTACCCTCGTTGTTCCCATCATTCTCAGTTTGGCTTTCCCACTTAAATTCCTGTCCAGCTACCAGCCTGTCAGCTTATTAACCAATGAGAGTAATACACATTCATAGTGTAGAAAAATATTGTCCCACAGCAGTTTCTCCTTTTTGTCTAATTAAAAAGGAATGTTTTAACCTTAATAAAGTAAAACTATATACAAGAAAAACAGTTATTAAGTAAGAATTACAGTAACACTATGTAACCCATTTCTATTTGTCAAAATTAGAGAAAATGTTGTTTGAATTTCTAAAAGTCTAATAATAAAAAACCCAGAGTCTGATATTAGGATGAAAGCTCAAAGATCAAAGAAGCAGAGCAAGCCACAATCACCATCTTTTCCCTCACCAACTCCTCAGCCTGAAAGAGCTCCAGCTGAAAGGGCTTCTAGCTGAAAGGGATGCTTCTTCTGAAAAACCATTATTTCCTGTCTCCTCATGCCATATATACCTTTCTTCACCTTACTATATTATTTCCTGGGTTTAAAGGCATGTGTGCTTCCCAAAAAAAGGCATGAGATCTCAAGGGCTAGGATTAAAGATTGTGTGCCACCACTCTTTGGCCTCTATGTTTAATGTAGTGGCTTGTTCTGTCCTCTGATCTTCAGGCAAATTTTATTAGGGTATAAAATACATCACCACATTTCCCTTTTTTTGCCTAAAATGATAAAAGAAGGCTATAACTAATATACAAAAAAACTATATACAATACGTATATACAATATATACAATCAAGAATTGCATTAACAATGTCCAGTCTATAGGTGAATGTTTTGTCTGGGTCCCGCCAGGCCCCACACGGTCCAGCCCACCCAGCGGTCCCACAGCCACTTATAAATTAATAACTCAAACACTTATATTAATTACAACTGCTTGGCCATTAGCTCAGGCATATTACTGACTAGCTCTTATACTTAAATTTAGCCCATTTTTATTAATCTATGTTTTGTCACATATTTTGTGGCTTTACTGGTCTAAAGGCATGTTGTTCCTTCTGCGGCGGCTGGCATCTCCTGACTCAGCCTTTCTCTTTCCAAAATTTTCTTTGTTTGCTTATCCTGCCTATACTTCCTGCCTGGCTACTGGCCAATCAACATTTTATATATCAATCAGAACAACACATATTCACAACATACAAAATAATATCTCCATCACCAGTCCATAAACATACGACAAATTCACAGAAAATACTCCATTTTCTATTCTATTTTTCTGCGTCCAAAACATTGTACCTAATTCACTTTCTATCTTAATTTGTGTTACCAACCAAAAACTATTTTTTGATGTCTTTCAAACTTATACACTTTATACTTCTTCAGTGAGTTTCTTTTCTGAATTTGTTAACGAGGAACACTATAACTATGATTATCTAGTCTTCAACTCCTTCAGAGACCCAAGAAGAAAATAATATTAACTAAATAAGTAGGAAAGGCAAACAAGCAACTTTCAAAAAATATGAGAAATGACAGAAACAGCTGGATGCCTGGACAGTCACCCAAGGTTCTTCTGCAATGTTGGGGCATCCCCATCTTCAGCCTTCAGGCCTAGCATATTTGGCAGACATAACTGTAAAGCAGGATGTTTTGAAGGACTGTTCTACTTTGTCTTGGCAAAGTTTGGCAGTCCTTTCTTTTGTGTCCCGCTTGTCCATTTGGACAGCATATTGTCAGCAGTTGAGGCAAGGGCACTTTCTTGCCCAGTGGCTTACTCACCACAAAGAAAGTAAACTCNATATGGAGTTTCTTCAATATCCATCATCTTCTCTGTAGTAGATTGGTGTTGCCAGGAGAAGACATGTCTCATTGTCATAAAAAAACAAGAATCTATGTTGTTAAAACATCTTAAGGCCGGGCGGTGGTGGTGCACGCCTTTAATCCCAGCACTCGGGAGGCAGAGGCAGGCGGATCTCTGTGAGTTTGAGGCCAGCCTGGGCTACCGAGTGAGTTCCAG
>LZPO01044720.1:32077-45318 GCA_001675575.1 Neotoma lepida
AAAGTTGTTAGCCAAGATGGTTAAGACAAAATTATTTAGTGGTCCAGTCTTCAATGCCCCAAAATACTTTGGGAGAAATTGATACTGGAAACCTTAGAGGTAATGTGCTAACAACTGGTCACTGGACTCCATTGGGAGCAACAGGTGTTCTCTAGTCCCCAAAGCCTTCTGACTGAGAATTCTGTGTTAACAGGAGGATGAATCATNTTTACANCTAAGCTGCAGGCTGTGAATACTCTTCATGTTATTTACCAGAATATCTGTTTTTCAGAAACAGAACTGAACTTTAAAGATTAGGCAACCTGCTTGATACTTCATTGTCCTGGTGTGGATGGTGTCTNCTCCTCAATCAGAGTGTGCTATGGCAACATGTGAACTTGTTTGGTTTAGTATTACCAAGATAGTATGAAGAACTTCAATACTCTCTTTAGTTTGTTTGAATGATATTTCTTTTGCGGGGGGGAGAAATTTAGGTAACTGTTACTGAGGAATTTGATAAACTTTTTTTTTTTTTGGTTTTAAATCTACACCCTTAACACCTACTAAAGGTTCTGGCTTTGACAGCAGTACCTCTGACAGCTGTGAATATCCTCATGAAAAACTCTAAATGGACTTGATAGGGGAACCCATTTTGTAGAATGCAGCATTGGTGGTTACCAAAGATTCAAGTAAAATATTTGTTTTACAGTTTCTATAGGAGGCTGAAAGGCCATCTGGATGTCATTCATGATTGATTCATCAGTCGTTCTGCTCACCATCTAATCATTTAAGTATCTCACTCTTTCTCCTCTATTATTCAAAGTTCTTGCATGTATATGGCCCTAAAAAGTAGTTTTTAATCTACTCAGTTTTGAAATCATTGAAATTTATTAAGATTGTTACTAACAGCCAGTGATACGGTCAAGTGATTGAAGACTTGCCATCAATCCTGCTGACTTGAGTTTGATCCCCCATAATTTAAATGATAGAGAGAGAGCTGACTCCACAATTTGTCTTCTCANTACCACATATGTGCTTTTTCATGTGTGCCAACTCAAATACACATGCATACACACACACATACATATACAGTAAATAAGTAAATGTATAAAAGATTGGTAATGAAGAACAGCTAGATTGTGTGTGAAAATCTGAGATGTATCCAAGCAACAAAATATTTATGTTTAAGTGCTTAATCTATGGTACCCAATTTGATTAGTTTTTTTAATGGTTTACTTTTTGTAAACCAGCAACATTATCTAACCAGATAAGAAAAGTTCCAGGAACTCTGAAGTGTCACTGAATGAATTATTCAATTGGCAGTTGACATTTCTTGTATATTTTTCTAATCTATCAATTATGCTTCAGTTCTACTGAGCTGGAAATATTTCTTGCATCCTTGATAGCTTATGTTCTAAAAGTTCATTTCCTAACAAGCTCTGTAAGTTCAATAAATATGCGAGAACAAAACCCTATGCATTTCAAACCTAGAAAGTAAACTCTTTTAAGCCCTCCCAATGCCAAATGAATGTCTAAATGCTGTCATGCAGTGATTAACCAGAATTTTTTCTTCTCTCCTCATCTTTGATATCCTTTTTTATTCAAATGTATACAGTTAGAACACCATCATNTATTTTATTAACTTAGTGAAGAGTTATATTTCTAGGTGAAGCAAAATGCAGATACATAGCTAGAGTTTTTGCAAGATAATAGTCATACATTTTCCTCTTCTATTGTGCAAAGAAGCTGCAAATGTTCTTTGCTCTCTCTCCCTTTTTCTCTCTATAATCTCGAANTCATGAAAACCAATAGTTTCAAATAAAAATAAATAATCCAAGTTCATGTGTCTAAAACCATAGTCCTTACAGCACATAACAATACATTTCAATGACTGACTCGTGTTCTTAGGCACATGGAATTGCACGGATCAGTTCATATTCATTGTCTCCTTAAGGATTCCCTGGACCCTTCTGGCTTGTTCCCTGTGCAGACAAGAAAGCCAAATCTTGCTCAACAAGTTACACTTTCAGCTTGCTGGCTGAAGAACTGGAATTCAAATACAGATCCTCTGCCACTGTTTCCAGTTCTGTCCAGAATGCTGCCCTGCTGAAATCTGAGGCACATTCCTTTTCACTGACAGGAAGCCTTTCTATTTAAGCCATGTATGTGAAGACAGAATGAATGTGCCTAGTAAATAGCTGAGAAGAGGGTCTATGTAATTAGAGCTTCAGAATCTCAATCTACAAAGGGACACTGGTGGCTTGAATGAAAAATGTCCCCCATAGGCTTATGTATTTGGAAACTTTGTCCAGTTGGTTATGCTCTTTGGAACTTGTAGGAGATGGAGCCTTGCTGGAGGAAATGCAACACTTGAGAGCAGTTCTGAAGTTCTATAGACTGACCCCTTTGCTGTTGCCTTGGCTTTCTGAGTGTGAATGAAACCTAATTAGCCATGTTCCAGTACCTACAGCTNTGCTTTCCCTGCCTGTTGCCATGGTGGAGTCTATCCCTTGGCTTATATAAGCCAAGAGAACTCTTTCTTCCTTGAAGTGCCTTTTTATTTTCTAAGTTTTTATTAGAAACAATAGAACAATGACTAATGCCCACACCAACACCATTATCTTAGAACAAAATTAGATGTAAGCTCCAGAATGAACAACTAAAGAAAACTAGAGCCTTTGGCATCCACCATAACCAATGGCTCTGACATTTAGGGATGACATCCAGGCGCTTCACCCACCAGGGTTTGGGTTTTCTGAAGAGAGGCAAAGTAGATAGTCCTCATATTTGTAAAGTCCAGACATTTGCAAAGATTTTTACATTGTCTTTATCTCCTGCTCACTACTTGTTCCCTTCACACATCTCCATTCAGCTACTTCGTACCAAATTGGCAGCCCTTCGCCAGCTGAAAATAAGGTTCAGTAAATAAAAAAGGGAGCCTAGCATGTAATAACCAGGGTCTAGAACCACAATCCTGGAGTTGAGATTCCACCTTTAAACTGTATCAGCTAATAACAAGTGCAAGCATAGAACCCTCCAAATATTAAGAATTTAAAAAAACAATATTCTCACTTGGAACAGCGGCAGTATCAATCAATGGGCATGCTGCTGTGAAAAGGGGGTTTTATGGATTATCAACACAGTGAGTGGTTAGGAAGCTACATTCAAAACAAAATATTATTTGGAAGTAGAGGGTATGAAGATTAAGGATTTGTTCAAATAGTAATAGTCAAGTTCAAGGGAGCAGTACCTCAGATGTGCCGGTATCACCAGCAGGCAGGGCGAAGGCACAGCCGGTCCAGCTGGTCTCTCCTTGGGGCTACGCCGGATGATCAGTGTTGGTGGCTCAGACCCCCTATCCCCGGGGAGAAACACACTGAGCCGGGAGTCTTGTCAAAGCTGGAACTCGTTTTATTGCATCAGGCAAGAGACTTAAATAGGATGGAGTGAAGAGGAACGGGTCTTGGGGTGATGTGGGATGGGGTAAGAATGAGGGCCAATGATATTTCTCTACGATAGCGGTAGCTAGGTAGAGGCGGTCTTGGGGGTCAGGCTGTGCTGAGTCACTCCTAAGCGGGAGTCATGGTTCAAAGACAGGTCACCAAACTCGAGTTAGGCTCAGGAAGTTATACTGGNGCTCACACCCAGGCTTTATGAANCCCAACAAGATGAGCTTAGAAATTCAAACAGAAACAAAAACAGATAGCAGAAAATGAAAAAGCATAAAATTGGTGCAATCCTGCTCCGTGTATCTTCTTCTCTATTTTTAATACACAGTATATGCATTCTTTTGGCTGTGCATAGGAATTGACCCTGGATTTCCAGGGTAAGGCTGATACCTTCAATCTAATGTAGTCCTATAAAAGATGAAGTGTTAATTAATATATAATACATTGGAATATTGTACATTTAAATACCCCCCTCTTTGCAGCTCTCTATTGGTAGCTGTCATAAAGAATTTTAAGACTCATGAGGTTTACTCAGTACTACCAAAAGTTCTAATGCCATATTTAATATGCTCTAAGAAGATCAAGTCAAAAGACTATTCTTCATTGAGTCTTTAGAGATGACAAGCTCTAGGCATTTATTAGTGTGTTTTTGTTTCTGCGATAGTGTCTCAGATATCCCCAGCTGGCTTTGAACTGCCAAGTAGCTGAAATGCACCTGATCTTCCTGTCTTTGCATCCCAAGGGCTAGGATTCGAGGTAAGTGTCACCGTGCTTGACTTCAGTATTTATGTTTGACAGGGACTTTTACTGATGCTCAAATGGTGCTTCAGTGCAATGGGAAGGGAGATCCACATAGCAAATCCATAAAAGCCTCCCTTCTTCTGAAGCACATGATGTACATGTTGGGCTACTGCAATGCACAGGGCTGTCACAATCACTCTAAGACTTCAGTAAGACTTGTGCTATTCCAACCTTTGTGATTTCAGTTGGTTAGCTGTACAGTAATTTAAGGCTGAAGATAATTCACATCCCACACAATTCTGCTTCAAGTCACCCTGTTAAGGTTCCTGCAGAATTATAACTTGTGTTGTTTAGTTTTAATTTGCTGGCATGGAAGGAGAGCTAATGATATTGTTTTACATTCTTTGCAGCTATAATTATTTTGTCCTGACAGAGGTTATACAGACAGGGTTCATCAGAGCTCAGTGAAACACTGNCTGTCAGAAGCACTGGGAAGAAATTTGGAAGTGCTTGCTAGTTTTAAGGGTCAGTTCAAGCACTTGTGCCATTAAACCCTTTTTAATCTTTAGTTGTAGCTTTCTTTCCAAGAGACTGTGGTACATTTATCCAGCTCCTTATTATGTTAATAACTTTATCAGTCATAACCCCTGTTTTGAAATACATTAGTGGAAGGTGTGTTCACACTGTAACCCCAATGACTACATTTATAGGAGAGAGGGCATTTGAGTTTCCTACCTTTGTGTGGCCAGTGTCACACTGTGCAAAGTTCTTGTGCTTGTGTTCCCCCTGACATTTCCTCAGCTAAGACCTATGTACATTTACAATATCTTCACAGATACCATGCTGAAAATCGCATGGAAAGTATTAGAATCTGTAGCCATGGGTAAGGGATGCAGAACAAAAACCATCAAAGAATGCCTTCCTTCATCTCAACCTGGAGGATGTATGTTTATGTACATAAGGAAGAGAGAAATATGAAATGGCACCACTAACTATATATCTTACTTTTTAGCACATTGAAATTGTGGATTCCAATGTGCTGAATGCTGTCAAATTACAGAGGCTTTCTTGACCTTATTTTGCAACTGTTTTTGTTAATGGATATGAAAGATCTGTTTTAAAAATTATTCTTAAGCCGTCCCTAGTGAACTAATAAGATAGTAATACCACTTCTTTCATGATGCTTATCTACTAAGATTCCACAATTATTTCTGCCNCTGTAAAATAATATTAAAATGAAATAAATTTGGACTATTTAACATTTCAAATAGACAGACAAAGAAACAACTTGTATAGATAGCCTCTTTCTGATAATAAGAGATAATTGACTCTATTGCCAATCAGAAGATGACTTAAAGAACGAGGATTTTTTTATATGCAAAAAAGTACTTAAATTCACAGGACTTCAAAATTACCCATAAATACAAGCTCTGTTTGGTCTATTTTGTTTTCAACTGTACAATTTCCAAAAATGTAGAAGATACCTTTGCCTAGACACTCCTGTTAGTGATTCAGCAAATAAACAGACTTCAGTAAAGGACATTAGCATACACTTGAGTATGGTAAGTGCAATAATTTTGAAAGTTAACTCTTTATATTACTAGTTACTGCATGATATTAACACTGTATTATGAATAATGAGAATGCTATGACTGAATATTAAATTCTGTTGTGCATTCATAGGTTAGNTTTGTGCATACTTCCAACATAGGCACTTCTATATATTATAGACAAAGTTTCCCACAAAATGGACTAACATAACAATACTATTACAAATTATAACTGAATACTTCTGCTTTGTAAAATGTTAGAATAAGATTTGTAATAATGACAAATAGTTGTTTTGGATGATTAGATTCAATTTGCTTAATTTCATAGAAGAAGAAAAGCATTCTGGTTAAGGAACATATAACTAAATGATTTTTTAAAAATGGTGTTGTAAGAAGAAAGAAGAGTGGAGAGGGAGAGATAAAGCAAAGAGAAGAGAGAAACACAGAGCATCAAATGCAGAGCCTAGTGCTGGTCTCTCGATAATTTACTGTCCAATTCTCTCACAGTTTGAGAATATTTTCAGTATGATCCTTTGGAAGAGGCAATAAATCATGGACAGAGGACAGACAATTAAATTCACTTGGTTGAAATCTTAGCTCAATTGTTTCCCAGAAATGTGCCCCCAATCCTTCGTCTCCTTATAATTAAATGGTGATAATATCAGCTATCTAGTTATGTTCTCGGGAATCAAAATGAATGCCATGTGATAGTAGATGAATGGTAGCTAACTTTATCGATCACTATTGAACTATGTTTTTGTTTAACGTAGCTCTGAGAAATTCTGACAAGGAACTGATTTCAACTGAGAAAGAGCAAATTTGAAAAAAGAACATGAAAGATATGTATTTTCACATAAAATCAAGTTTATGGTGGATAAAAATATAAAGATAACTATAATGTTCATAGCTTAATTGTTTNACTTCTCATTTTCAAATAGAAGACTGTGCTTCTTCTGTGATATCTACCCCTGGCCTAAGGTTTTAAACATTGATATATGATGATGTTTAGAGAAAGGATTATCAAGCAAAACCGCACAGGATTTTTTCTTTAAAAATAATCCAAACTCTGTGAATTGAACTTCTAGGAAAAGCTACACTTCATATTCTACCACGTTTCCTGAATGCTTTAAAAGGTTATAAATTGTCCTTTATTAGATGGATTATTCTTTATTGTTCCATGGCTTCCAAAGAATGATCTCTGGCCCCAGCATATATAAATATGGAACTGGGATCTGGATGTGAAATGTTTAAACTTCTTGCGAAATAACTCATTCTGACACTCTTATAATTGCAGAGTTACTCCAGGCCCCTGGAAAAGAGGCAGTATGTTCCTTCCATACAAGACTAGGGCTACTTGAGTAGCACCCTGGGAGTCACATGTTTAAATAATTGACTTCAGGCAAGCTTCCACGATTCAGAGATTCGGAGCTCTTCCTAGAATCTCGTTTAAAGTGAGGGCGCGAGAGAGATTTATGAGCAAAGTAGGATTGGATCTGTGTTTTAACTGATTTTCCTCACAGAGATGAGGAAAGCAAAGCACTTTTGAGTTTGAATAATTTCTATGTACAAAGAAGTGCTTTTGCTCTTCAGGATATAGCCACTGGAAGACCTGCTGCTGACTTTGCCCATCACAGAATCTGATTGGAAGGAGATCGTGGGATGGCATTCCCTCACCATTTTCATTCCATGCTGTAGTTAAGAATATCACTTTAAATGCTTACTTTTCTCATATCCTATCGCNCAGGGATTTTATTTTGATGTCTCGAGTCTTCAATAAAATACTGAGAAGAGCCCTTAGAATATGTTATAGTTAATGTGGAAGAGTGTCCTCTCACACAGTGATTTACATGGATATGCTATAGTTTTTTGGGTTTTTTTTGAGTTTGCAAGGGTCACTACTGGACTACCAGATGATGCTTAAATCTTTCACAGCCACTTATCAGTCTGCACTCATTTCATACAGAGCAGTCAGCCCTTTCTTTCACTGGCCACTTGCTGCTGTAACAAGCCATCCTGTTTATGCCTTCTTCTGGTTTNTTCTATTTGTACTTAAGCTTATCCTTCTTTGTACTTGCAACACAATACTCTGGGCCCTTTAGACAGCAATTCATGTATTTCACTACTTTGGATGGTGACAGTAACAGATCATGCGATAGTAAGAAGTATATAAGATTTTATCAGTGATTGTCATTTTTTAAAAGAGGAAACGGAACACATCTGTCACAATCCNAATACAGCTATGAAAAGATAATCCACTTGAAACATTTGAAATATAAGTGACATTGGTTTGGGAAAAAAGGAAGACAGAGCTACCCTGAGTTTGAAAATAACAAACTATTTCAACCTTTAGGCTGGATAAAAAATAGATTGAATAATTGAAATCCAGATACTTGGCTTATCTGGACAAAGCCCAGCTGGCCTGACAGGTGAGAGCTGGATTTTAGAAGAGGCAGAGATGTTGATAGATGTTGCCCGTGGTGACGAGAGCTGTGAAGAAATACCTTGGTTCTCCTGTCCTCATCCTCCAATATTCAGCCAATATTCCCACAGGCAAAATCTGTCCAGACATTGACACATCATTATAGAGGGTCATGTTGAGTNTCCTTAAATTGCACTACAGTGTTCAGAGGCTTGAATGCATATAGAATGGGTGTGGATTCAANCATACCAAGTAATAGTAAACAAAGAAAAGGGATTCCAGCATGTTGTATGGAGGAACAGAAAAAGTATATAGGATCTAATTACCTCTGAATTAATCTNCAATTCACTTTTAAGAAAATGCTTAATTTAAAATACTGTCATGTACGACAATGTTTGAAAAAATATAGTAAATGAATATAAAACCAAGAGCTGAGTCCCAAGGTTCNCCTCTTAAACTATTCAGTCATCAAAATAATCTCTTATTAAACAATGTCAAGTGGAAGTTAGTGCAGAACACTCTGTCCTTGCAATTTGCTTCTGTGCTAGCACATATATCTCCTAAGATAAACATGCAAGAAATTTAAACCTGGCCAAGCCAAAGTAAAAAGAAATGCAGCCAACATCAACTGATAGATACGTATTTTCCAGGAGATTTACCCAAAGTGTGGGCTGATTTTTCTGGTGAAGACAATACAAACTGTCATTTAAACTATGAAGAATTGGAAACAACACCTTGAGCTAAAAAGATAAGAAAAATGAAGCAACACCATAGAACATGTGTACGATAACGTGGCAAAGTACTTGGCAATCGCCAAGTTTGAAGCTAATGGGATTTTTCCTATAAACTTAGAATACCACAGGTCCCTTAAACTAAATTATCTGAAAAGTTCTCCTTCATTTTCTCCTGTTCTTTCATCTCTTAGCATCTAGCAGAAAAGCCAGTCATTGCCTAGTCGTTTATCNGCTGTTTTAAAATTTAACTCCTATTCCAGATAAACAGAAGGATAANTTATTTTGTTATAACTAATTATTTGTTTGTTCACTGAAAACAGAGTACTTATGATGGGTTGGTGACACATCTTTGAAATGTTTGTGACAGTTTTGTGGAATTGAAAGAACATTNTTAAAGACANTAGGTTAGTCAATAAAATAGAAGCTGAGTCCAGTGCTAGCATTTGTGTTTTCCTACTGCTTCTTGAATTATTTCATCAGCACTGAGTTTCTTGATCTGGCGCCTACTACTTACACAGTGTTACTCTATTCATTTGACCCCCAAACCTGACCCTAACCTAATCTCCTCAGAAAGTACTGATGTTTAGTTACTAAAGTTACCACAGACATTTCTTTGTTAAACCACTGTGGATTTGGTGTGTGTCAATCCTGGTGGCCATTGTTGACAGCTTCCTACTTTTATGTATTTTCCTACATTTTCTTCCTAAGGATTTCTGATTTGTTTCCTCAGTTGGCTGTGAGTTCTGTGAAGATATTAAAATTGTTTCATTTGATATAGAAACTAATGTATACTAAATGACTGTCTTTCACAAACTACATTTATCCTTATATAATCTATCACCCTTTCTTTCCTTGTATCATTCTCACACACTTTAAATAGAAAGGTGCTCTCTCATCTATCCTTGCTCATAGGGCTGGTGGTGGAAATCCCACAGCAGAGCAGTTTAGCTCAAGATAAGGACATTGGGCATCCAGCACTCCCAGCTGAATGCATCACGAGCAGTTCAAATTCTGTTAATGGTCACAGAATGTTAGAGTTGGTTTGTTGCTTTTAGGGAGTTATGTATATGTTTGGGTGAAAAGTGCTAGACATATGCAACACAATGTGACATAATTCCTATCTTCAGACAGTTTGACTGTTAGTGGAAGACAGATTGGGTGAACAAAGGCAATGTTAGCTGTTATGGTTAGGGTGGAATTATGTCCCCTCAAAAATTCGTGCATTGAAGTGCTGATCCCTAAGAGCTCAGAATGTGACTGTATTTAAAGCTATGGCCTTTTAAAGGTGACTAATTAAACCCAAGGGCGTCAGGGTTGCCCCTAATCTCACCAGATCCAGCTAAGAAGAAGAAATTTGGGTATGCACAGAAACCAGTTATGTGAGAGCATTGAGAAAAGACATACATGGGATGGGGATGGGAGGGGGGAACCAGCGCCACATACAAGCAGCTGGGCCTCAGCAGAAGCCACTCCTGGCCACACTGAGTTCTATGTCCAGCCTCAAGAACTTTCAGCAAATACATTCCTGTGGTTGAAGTACTCCGTCATTTTGTTGCATCCTCCTTTGCAAACTAAGGCAAACTGAAAGGTGAAAGAATAATTCTGAATTCTTTTTGTCAATTAGNTTTGTATAAACAAGCCACTGCCCTTTAAATGGCACTCCTCAAAAACATATATTTTGCTGGATGAAGCTCTCTGATAACGATTAGGCTGTTCACCAATCTATCATTAGAAATCTTTTCATTGACTTTGTTTTTTTTGCCAGTCATGTTCAGTTCTATCATAATTTTCTGGGCTATCCAGCCTCCAGTCCTTGGCCATCCAGGCAGAATCAGGCATGGATTCCCATGGCAGCAGTCGCAGAGACCCATAGCCCAAACATTAGGCGNAGCTAGGGGAGGGGAAGGAANGATTGTAGGAACCAAGGGTCAAGGACATGATGAAAACATGGCCCACAGAATCAACNAAGCCAGGCTCATAGGCGCTCANAGAGACTGAAGGGACAATCATGGAACCTGCATGGATCTGGGCTAGACATATGTTATAGTTGTGTAGCTTAGTTTTATTGTGGGACTCATAACAGTGGGAAAGGGGGTGTCTCTGACTCTTTTGTCTAAGCTCAGGATCCTTTCCCTCCTACTGGGTTGCCTACCCAGCNTTGATATGAGGGTTTATGCCTACTCTTATTGTTATTTGAAGCCACGTTGGGTTAATATCCTGGCAGGCCTGCTCTTCTCTNAAGGGAAACGGAGTAGTGGATCCAGGNNAGAGGGGGAGGTGGGGAGTGGAACTGGAAGGAGTGGAGGGAGGGGAAACTGCANTTGGGATGTTATGTATGAAAGAAGAATACATTAAAAAATATCACTGCTTGAGTTTCCCTCACTGACATAGTAAGAATAGCTCTATAGGTCTATTTGAACCCTTAGGTTCAAAGATAGCTTCTCTTAGTNCTAAAACTTAATTTTAGAGAGACTCGTGCAAGCTCCAGAATTTCCTAAGTAAGAGTATTTGCTGTACTTGTTTCAAGGAGAGGGCATTAGAGTACTAGCATCCCCTCCANTCTTCCTTTGTCTGTCTTTGGAACTCTTTAGGCACAGCTCCTCACCTGCCCAATTGTATTAGCTCTGTACAATGGTATCCTTCCTACTCCATGAGTTCCAGATCAATGAGAAACTTGCTCCCCCCGAATTTTGAATAATTATCCCCATGGTTGTACTCCAGCATCCAAACACATGCACACCTATGTGCACATGCACTTTCACACTAAATNAATAATAATTAATAAATTGTTGGCTAAAAGAATGGAGGGGAACCATAAATGAATGACATTACTGGGGTGACATATTGTGTACCCTAATAAAATTTACCTGAAGATCAGTGAACAGAACAAGCCACTAGATTAAACATAGAGGNCAGGTTGTGGTGGCACACATCTTTAATCCAGATGGATCTCTGTGAGTACAAAGTCATCCTGGACTACATGAGATTGACTCAGTCTAGGNGAGAAAACAGAACCAGGCAGTGGTGGCACACACCTTTAATCCCAGTACTGGGAAGCACACATGCCTTTAATCCCAGGAAGTGATGGCTGGGTGGAGAAAGGTATATAAGGCCAGAGGAGACAGGAACTAAGGCCTTCNAGCTAGAGGTTTCTTCANGCTGAGGAGTCCTAGAGGTAAGAGGTGGCTATGGCTTGTTCTGTTCTCTGATCTTCAAGTAAAATTTATTAGGGTACACAATATATCACCACACATTACCGAAGGTAGTACAGATAGATGAAATTGCTTTTAATTTAAGTGTAAGAAAAGTAGACATTGGAAGAATAATCCTCATACATTTCATAGAAGTTCTAAATTTTGAGGAAAGCAAAGGAAAACTGGAAGGTGGCATTTTAAAAGATAATTGTTTAAAATAGCATCAGAATCAAAAAAAATGTTTCTTTAGAAAAAAGTGAATGTTGAATATGAAAATATAAGTAAGTCTTCACTAAGCATATTAGAATGATATTTTAGAGTATAAAATCAATCAATAAATAGAAGGGACCATGAAGTAACTCAATGGGTGGAACAGCTTCAGCTCACGCTGAGTTTCACCCAGAACCTGAAAGCTAGAAGCAGAGAACCCGCTCCGGAGAGTGATCCTCTGCCCTCCACACACACACTGGCACACTAAATGCCTGCACACACACACTCAGGCTAAAATAAATAAATGAAAGCCTTTTAAGTAAAGAGAAAAGTCGTAACAGTGTCATCTTAACTTTTTTAGTAATTAAATTTGTTCTCTGGAAAATTCATATATGTGTATAAATGCGTTCTGTTTACTCTCATCCCCCACTGTGTGTGTGTGTGTGTGTGTGTGTGTGTGTGTGTGTGTGTGTGTGATGCTGGGGATGTAAGTCAGGGCCCCATACATGATAAGCAAGTGCTGTACCACTGGGGCACACCTCCTAGACTTGAATAAATTCTATCTATAGAAGGCTTTTCAACTGATAGGGAACTTCTCAATACTGACGACAAAGGCTGAGGGGATTGACAAACTACAAGTCAAAAAACAGCAGAAATGTCCAACACAGAGAGATGGAAAGTCTTTGATACCTAAAGAGCCATGAGAAGAATCAGCAGAAGAAAAAATTTCAGCAAGAGTATGAACCCAATGCCGATATTCAAAATACAAGGGCAAATGAAGTATTACTTTTTTCTTTTAACTTTTGAGAATATAATTATGTGATTTCCANTATCTCCTCCCTCTCTCTAAACCAGCTAACAAATGTCTTCTTGCTCTCTTTCAAATTCATAGCTTCTTTGTTCATTAATTTTTATATGTGTGTTGTGGTGTGTGTGTGTGTGTGTGTGTGTGTGTGTGTGTGTGT